>CAUZXS010004101.1:0-5000 GCA_963585895.1 Sepioteuthis lessoniana
ACACACATACACTCTCACATATATAAGTTCATATATACATTTATATATATGTGAGAGTATATGTGTATATCTATATATATATATATATATATATATATATAAGTGCACACACACATGTGTATATATACACACATGCATGTATACACATATATATTTGTATATACATATATGTGTGTATATATATATATATATATATATACACACCTGCATATATATATATATATATATATATATATATATATACACTCACATAAACCCATATATATATATATATATATATATATATATATGCACACACACACACACACACACACACACACACACACACACACACACACACACATATATATTCATTTATATATGTATAAACACATATACACATTGGGTACAATGGATAAATTGTCTGAATTATGTTAAAATGGAAATAACACTGGTATCTCACTTTAATAAATAGAATTTACCAAAATTACATGAAAATATCTTGAAATAGGTTTATTTAAGGAAATTGCCATTGGCTTTCACTGCAGCCTTCAGATGACTTCAGAATCTTTTGCAATGGTTTCCTTGTTTAAATCGGTAAATGCTGCCATTATCCTTACCTTCAGTTCATCTTTGGTGTTGCACAGAGTTTTGTTGGTCTCTCGCTCAACCATGTTTCATGCATAATAATCAAGGAGATTGCAATTCTGGGAAGTCATGTAACAATATGTTCGGGGTGATATGGTCGCAGAAATTTTCTGACAGTCAAAACTTGGTTCTGCTGTTTGTGAAACATTAGTTCAGAGTCTTGTTGCCAGAAATAAAGTCTTCCAGCAGGCATTATCTTGATCTAAGTAAACACTACCACCTCCAAGTACTTGATGTAGGTCTTTGTGTTGAGTCTGGGGCCATAAGGGAAAATGGATGGAGGCATAAAATCACCATCACGAGTAAACACACCAAACACCATGTTTACAAAAATGAAGAGACTAATTTGATAAAAAATGAACAATCAAATATTCTATAAAGTGTTCAATATGTACATAAAGCAAGTTTTTAAAAGTAAATAAAATAACTGAACTTTCCTTTCTGGGTTTCACTCAAAGAAACTTAAGGAAAACTTTCTTGGAAACAGGGTGTTACAAACGAATAAAGTAAAAGTAAAGTTAGCGGCAGCAGTCAAGGTCGACCGAAGGCTCCCTTTTCAATACCTACTCCTTTCTCTGGATTGCTCCACTTTACCCTTGATCTTCACCTTATAATGCTGACAGTTAAACAAGGCAGCATCAAGTACCATTTTTTGAATCTTTGGTATGACTCGACCTGAGATTGAACCACACTCTCCCAGACCATTAGTGAACATTGTACTCATTAGGCCAAAGGTCTGGTAATAAACATTTATAATAAACATTTATAAATTGGCCCAGCGGTTAGAGTGTTCGCCAATGGCCCGGGAGACCTGGGTTCAATCCCAGGTCGAGTCATACCAAAGACTTTAAAAATTGTACTTGATACCACCTTGCTTAACACTCAGCATTATAAGGTACGGTTCAAGGGTAAAGTGGACCAATCCTGGGAATGGAGTAGCGCCCTCCCCTACACCTTGGTGTAGTAGCTATCGAAAAGGGAGTCTTCGGGTCACCCTCGACTATGGTCGCTAACTTTACTTTACTTATAAATAAATTTGGTCAAAATTTTGCATTGGTAGGGTAAATAAAATTTAAAAGCAAATTGACCATTAATTTTTTTTTATAGCAATTTATTTTTATATCAACTCTCATTTAATATCTCACATCTTTTGTTTAACAAATCCTTGGAATTAGGAGATGTTACAAAAGCTCACTCCTCCTCCATACAAAAAAAGACAAAATTTATCACCTGCTTTATAATTCAATGCTCTTTTTACAACTTCCTTCATTAAAATAGGGTCTGCACTGTATTCTTTTTTAATATACTAATAATATTTAGAAAGCACAGTTCTACGTATGCATTTTATGTGAGGAAAGTTGGTTTTGTGGTTAGAATAGTGTTTCTTAAAAGAATTATGAGTAGAATCAGGGTACATTTTTTCATCACTCTCCCTTTAAACAATGATTTCAATTTGGCATTTTCCATTCAGTTTGTTGGTTTGTTAGTTTTTATGGCATATCAACCTTCATAGGTTATTTGATAGCAAATTCTGCTTATACAAATGCGTATATATGTTTAACCTAAGATTTTTAAATGGATAAAGAGGGTGTCATTTATTTGCACATGATTAGAGTCATATTTTTTTGTACAAATCTGTCTTTTTTAAGGACAGATTTTAATTCAGGGGCCATTCTATTTTTTCTTTACAGTTACATGGTAGATATTCAGTTCTTCGTTTTTTTCTTTAATTTCCCGATGTCAATCTTATTGATATTGGCAACATTGGATAAATATATATATATATATATATATATATATATATATATATATATATATATATATAAACATATGAGTGTGTGTATAAGTATGGGGGTATGGGGGATGTAAACATATATATATATATATATATATATATATATATATATATATATAGGTAATATTCGGTCAGGTTAAAAAATTTGGAGTAATTCCCTCAGGACAAGAAAATCATTTAAGAGCTGAACATTTAAATTTTCCTGGTAGAGAGCTCAATGTAATTTATTACAGAGCAATGTTTCTTTAAGAAAAAACCAAAGACCAGTTAATTCATGATTATAAATTTATTTCGATCCCGTATTGTCAGTTTCTGGTGTGAACCAAAAACATGAAGAAAAAAATTAAAATACGGAAAATACGGGATCAAAATAAATTTATAATCATGAATTAACCGGTCTTTGGTTTTTTCTTAAAGGAATATATATATATATATATATATATATACATATATATATATATATATATATATATATATATATATATATATATATATATATATATATATATATACATACATACATATATAAAGAGAAAGAGAAGTGAAAGAGAAAGACAAAGACAAATTGAGAGATAATATTTTTAACAGCTTCTTTAAAAACATACAAGTCCCAAGATTTGAGCATTTTCAGTGTTTGTTTTGTCTTTTATTTGGTATCATTTAAATATTGGTTGAGAATAGCCAAAACTTTTGAAATTCTCTTTCTCTTAGTTCTTTTAATATCATAAATGTATTTCATAAAAAAGTTAAATATGATATTTGCATCTGAAGTTCAATCAAAAATTGTTATCTATTGCAATTTAATGAGCAGATTCATTTAGTCAATTCTTTTTTATATATGACCTGTCCTTTTTAGTTCTTTTTTAACTATGCTAATTGTCCGTTCAACAAAAATTATGAAAAAAAAAAGATTTACTGATGAATGGGAAAGCTATTTAATCCAGACACTACTTTTAACTTAATGTGTATGTGTGTGTATGTATATATGCATCTGTTGATGCATATGTGTTTGGATGTGGATGCAGGTATATACACAATAGTAGATACACATGCATTTGCATGTACATGAAAAATAATATATATATATATATATATATATATATATATATATATATATATATATATATATATAATATTATAACAGTGTTGGTTGTCTCTTAATCACTTTGTGAGTTTCTGGCGAACCAAGTGCAATATAATATAGAGAGTGCTCAATATCTAGAATAGAGCTATCATTTAATAATAATAAATATATATATATATATATATATATAGATATATATATATATATATATATATATATATATATATATTTAATGCCATGGAATTTAGACTATGACCCCTGGGTTTCATGGAGTTTTCTTACAAAACAACAATCATTGGACAGTTAACAAAATTTTGACAATTGTTGTTTTGTAAAAAAACTCCATGAAACCCTGGGGTTGCAGTCTAAATTCCATGGCATCAAATATATATATATATATATATATATAAAATATATATTTATATATATATATATATATATATATATATATATATATATATATATATATATCTTAATGCAACCTAATAATTTGCTCTGTCCTCTAAAGACTTCATTTTCTTTTCTCATTATTATATATAAAAATGAAACACAACATATGAACTTTAATTTTTCCAATAAAATAAAATAAAATAAAATTTCCAAATTATTGTTTAGATTTTTGAGTGTTCACCTATGGCCTGGGAGACCGGGGTTCAATCCTAGGTCGAGTCATATCAAAGACTCAAAAAATGGTACTTGATGCCTCCTTGCTTAACACTCAGCAATATATGCTACATATCAAGGGTAAAGTGGAGCAATCCAGGGAATCAAGTAGTGCCCTCCCTAAACCTTGGTGTAGTAGCTATTGAAAAGGGTGCCTTCGGGTCGCCCTTGACTAAAGGGAGACAACTTTACTTACTATACATTATTTGTGGACACTGTCAATGAAATTTATTCTGTGTATGTTTTCAAATACTTACTAATATCTACTAATTAAAATATTAAATATCTACTAATTGATATCTATTTTTATCCGAATGACAGATTGGCCAAAAATTCAATTGATGAGAGGAGCAATAATTGTGTTCCTACTGGGAGCAGTAATTTCATACAGGGAGCAGTAAGTGTATTTCCAGTCGCAGTTGTGTTTGGGAGGTGCCATTATTTGGAAATGTTAAGTGTTTTTTTTGTATATATATTTTATTCTCATGTCTCAAGAGGAATAATTCACCGTTAAGAAATGGAAGTTGCCCTTGCGACATGCACTGATGGCTCAAAATTGCAGCACTGTGAATAAGGATGGGTTTTATTTCCCCTCTAGAAAGCACAACAAACCAAAGTGGCTCTGAAGGATCATAGAGGGTGTTTCTTTAAAGAGCCCTTCTTATCACATCAAAAGGGGGTCTTTTTAATTTGCTATAAGCACATTCTTTATGTCGATGAGATAAGCCAGGTGTGTTTATATATGCATATACAGACGCACACATTAGGAATGTTTGTGTCCTTGTTTGCATTCAATCATATAAAATATCTTGAATAATTAAAGTTCAGTTA
>CAUZXS010004101.1:7500-12500 GCA_963585895.1 Sepioteuthis lessoniana
ATACCTAGATACCCATGTTCTTATACCTTTAAATTTACCCCAACAGAAAACGTTTTCAAGGTTTTGCTGTCAAATGCTTCTGTGATCAAAAACAAACAATATATATATATATATATATATATATATATATATATATATCATCTATACAAATGGATTTGTGTGTCTGCTTCATTGTATAGAACATCACACAATTTACCAAATAAGGAATTTCAGATATATTAGTTGGTATAAGTTTAGTTTAATGTTATATTACCTTTTATTATTATTATTATGATCATTATTATCATCATCATCATCATCATCATCATCATCATTATTATTTTTATTATTGTTATTACAATGTAGTATATAATCTATAATATTATTCTTTTTCTCTTCCATTATGCTTATCTACCTTGAACCAGAGTGTAATATTTGCCCAATTCAAGGCTCTTCTCAGCTAAATCAGTTAGACGTTTTAGCCAAGAAACATAACATGATATTAAATAAGAAGAAATTGTGAAAAATGAGGGTGAGAAAGAGGGATGATAAAGTGAATCTGATGGAGGTAAGGTAAGAGGTAAGTGGAAAATCAAAAGAAAACCCAGTGTATGAAAAAATATATATATATATATATACGTATATATTCTAGCATAAAAAAGGGCAAGGAATGAAAACAAAAGAAAGAAATAGACCTATAGTGTTGCTGGTTGGATATCATGAGAAAATGTGTGAAAGTTTGAAGGGCAGGTAGGAATAAGAAAGCATAAACAATGTAGTATATTAAAATTCTTTATACAGTGATAGAGCAAAAGAAAGATAAATAAGAGGATGTAGTCAAAAATATTTGTAGATTCCTCATTCCTTTCTGGCATATGAAACCAATCCATGTTTATATAACATTTGTATATAAACATGAATGAGTAAAAAAGATTAACAGGTATAAGGGAGGTAATGAGAAGATACAGATCTAAGTTCTTTCTTATATTTTTCAATACCTCTGATATTTTGAGATTCCTCAGAACAGTTTCAAGTGCTCGAATAATGATGGGTACAACTGTCACATTCTTTTTTACAATGTTTATATTTTGACTTCTTACAAGCGCTATGGACAGCTATCGATAAGCTATCAATCATATGGAAATCAGACATGACCGATAAAATAAAACGCAGTTTCTTCCAGGCAGTGGTTGTGTCCATACTGCTGTATGGATGTACTACTTGGACGCTAACAAAACGGCTGGAGAAGAAGCTAGACAGCAATTACACAAGATTGTTGCGAGCAATATTGAGCAAGTCCTGATGGCAACACCCCACAAGGCACCAACTGTAGGGCCACCTGCCTCTCATCACAAAAACTATCCAAGTTAGATGAACCAGACATGCAGGACACTGTTGGAGAAGCAGGGATAAGCTCATAAGTGATGTACTCCTATGGACCCCCACATATGGCTGAGCAAAAGCAGGACGACCAGCTCGAACATACATGCAGCAGCTATGCGGGGATACAGGATATAGCCCTGAAGACCTGCAAGAGGCGATGAACGATAGGGAGAAGTGGCGAGAGAGGGTGGCATATTATTTATCATTGTTGGAAGTGAACTTGACTAGCTGAGTTTAAATCTTGAATGAGGCTACGTGCATTTTACATAGCACTAATATCCTAGCAAAAGGTTTAAATCCAGCTTTTCTTCTTCCAGCTATGAGTACATCGTAGGGCAGAGTGGGTGCTTTAACCTTGGTATGTTTACCCTCGAAGGGAAACTTTGAATTCTGACAAGCCCTGGTGAAATAGCCTCCACAAAGTTTTAACTGCCCAAGACATACAACATAAGGAATGCCACAAGGATCAAACAAGTTAACGAGACCAGAGAAATAGAGCTAAAGTCAATGGACCCGGCAATCCAAGCTCAAATCCTGCATAAGATTGTTTGAATTTCTCATCATGCTAATTCTGTCCGCAAAAAGCAGTCCTTTACTCAGCTGTGAGAAAAGTAGTAGAACAGATATGCTCTCTTAACTTGCTTGGGCAACCAATCTAGAAGAAAAATCTCTTAATGATCAAGCAGTCTATTGTTTATCTCAAAATCCTAGAGAAATTTGTTTCTTATTTTCCAGGAGATATTTTGATTTATGCTTATAACATTGATCTGTATGGTCTAAATCCAATCATTTGCACACTTTCAACTGAATCACTTTTCCCACCCTGTTGTCCCTACAAGTGTACCTCTTCTGTATCAGTTGACTCTATTTGTTCATAATATCATCTATCATTTTTCTTCCTATGTTACACCTTGAGAGTTTTTCATATCAGTGTTAGCTGATGGGCTTTTACTGGGGTTTGAGTGAGAGCATGTCTCCTCAAGTTTCCAGGACTCTTCTCAGTATTCTGGCTGATCTTAATAATGCTGTAGTCTGGATAGTCTCCTCTTGTCCTCTGATTTCTTCGTCTTCCAGTCCATTTACCAAATCTTTAGTGATTGTTCTGAGTGCACCAATTTCAAGCAGTATCACCATTATCTTCATATTCAATAGTTTTTTAGTTGTTATTGTTTTTAGTTTATATTATTATTATTACTATTAATTTTGGGGGGCTCACATTATTATTATTGTTATTATTTTGCTTGATGTGATTTTTTACCCCAGCTCTAGCTGATGGCTTTTAACTAGTGCCTTACTGACAACAAGTCTCCTCAGGTCTCCAGAAGTTTTCAAATTATTCGAGCTGATTTTAGTTGTTCTGTGGTTTGGATGGTTTCAATTTGTTTAATTTCCTGTTCTTTAACTCTCTTTTCCACATTCTTGCAGACTGTTCCAAGGGCTCCAACTTTAATTGGTATCACAGTCATTTTCATGTCCCATGGTTTTTTTTTAGTTCTCTTGCAAGGTCCAGGTATTTTTCCCATTTATTATAATTATTATTATTTCTCCACTTGTGATTTTTATGCAAGTAGAAACTAGTAGTTTTAAATAAATTTTGAGTGAAAGTAAGTTTACACAGTTCTGAAGGGTTCTTCCAAGTATTCCAGCTTATCTCAGAAGTGCTGTGGTGGGAAAAATCTCAATTCTTTCAAAGATTTGCAGATTACCTTGTTTATTTTCTAAGTTCTTTGGGATTGTTTCAGTGTTTGCAACTATTACTAGTATTACTGTCAACTTCATGGTCCATAATTTTCAGCTCTCTGGTATGGTCCTAGTATTTATAGAATATTTTCTCTTTCCTTTATATTTCATTCTGTGATGTGGTAGAACAGCAAAATCCATTATTTGAAAAGCACTTTTCTTCTTAACTAAAACTAGTTTTGGTCTTCTGGCTCGTATTGAGCGATCTGTTTGTATCTCGAAATCCCACACAATTTTGTTCATCTCATTTCCTTAAACAGATTCTGGTTGCTGCAAATGACAGTATGCTCAAAGTTCAGTCTCTTGTACAATGGATTACTCTCTACAGTCAGTCATACCAGTCCCTATACTCCTTTTGAGCCAGTTTGCTGTCTTCATATGTAATTAACTTTTTCATCTCTCAATATTTACTGTTCTCTTGTGTATTACTAAATCTAATTTTTGCATAGTTACAGTGGCATTATTTTGTGCCTCTATTAACAAAGGCTCTTCATGTGAGTTTTTCACACTAAAATTGGCTGGTGGTCTCTCACTAGAGTCTAAGTGATAGCAAATCTCTTCAGTACTCCAGGACAGGACTCTTCTCAGTATTCTATCTGATCTGAGCTATGGTGAGGTCTGGACAGTCTCAATTCTTCTTTTGATTTCTAGTTCTGCCTGTTCCCTTCCAAGCTTTTGGGGACCATTCCAAGTGCACCAACAACAATTGGTATCACCATCATCCTCTTACCCAGTTGGTTGGGGCTGTAAAATACATCAACTGCTTCTCTGCAGAGGGGTAAGACCCCAACAATGAGTGTCCTGGATATGACACAAAACAATCTGATGGTAAAGTTCCATTAATGCTGGAGTTTTGGGGAATGCTGAGTACCCCTTCATTGCCATCATACCCTTTTCCATTTGGACCCAGAGTAGTAGCACCTGATGGGGTGCTATCTATGGGTCAAATAGAACTAAACTGTGTACTTATGCTAAACTGAATTGTTTGAAAGAGAACTGTTTTTGACATTGAAACTATGCACTTATACTCAACTGAATAGTTTGAAATAGAAATGTTTTTGACATTGAAACTGCATACTTATACTAAATCAAATTGTTTGAAATAGAACTATTTTTGACATTCAAACTGAGTACTTATGCTAAATTGAATTGTTTGAAATAGAACTGTTTTAACATTTAACTGAACTGCTTCGACATTTAACTGTTTGTAAATAAAAACTATACTTATACTAAACTGAATTGTTCAAAATTCAATTTGGCATTAAATGACCTGAAAAGCGTTGATATGCTGTAAAACAACCAACCAACCAATCAACCAACAAAACATTCTCATATTTCACAACTCTTTTTGTTCTCTTGCGAGGTCCAAGTATTTGTGCATCGTTTCTTTTTTACTTTCTTTTATTTTCACTCTATGAGACAACAAATCCTTTTTTCCTTGTTATCCAACTCCAGGTCTAGTCTTCTAGTCAAGATTAAATGGTTAGTTTTTATCTCAAAATCCCAAAGAATTTTATGTCTCTAATTCTTTAGGATGTATTCTCGTTTAAGCATATACCATTTAGTAATATGGTCAAATTTTTGTTTCTTGTCCAATTTTCAGTAGATCACCAATCCCACCCAGTCATACTGAGTCTTATTCTCCTTTTCATTTTTACTATTTATTCATTCCTACTAGAAATCTCCGATGGCTCGTTTTAGCCAGTTAAACTTTATTTAAGAGGAGCAGAATGTAATTTTTCATATTCTTACTATTTTATATCATGGAAATGTTTTCTTATGTTTCGGATTTTCCTGAATATTTTTGAGTTACTTTTTGTCAAACTCAACATTTGCAGAAGAAAAAGAGTTTCGGATAAGGTTATGTTTATTATTTTTGTAATAACCTTTGTGCCAAA
>CAUZXS010004101.1:17500-20000 GCA_963585895.1 Sepioteuthis lessoniana
TTCTCTTCCAAACTTTTCCACATTTTTCCTTCTCCACGCTTTTTCTCTATTTCTTTTTTAATTCATTGATTCCCGCTTTTATTTATTTGAGTATGAGTATTGTTTGCCAATGCTCTGGGAGATCGGGGTTCAATTCCAGGTTGAGGCATACCAAACATTAAAAAAATGTTACTTGATGCTGCCTTGCTTAACACTCAGCATTAAAATGTAAGGATCAAGGGTAAAGTGGAGCAATCCAGTGAACCTAGTAGCACCCTCCCCTACTCCTCGGTGTGATAGATATTGAAAAGGGAGCCTTTGGGTCATTCTAGACTAAGGTTACCAACTTAACTTAATTATAAAGTGCACAATTTCCCAGACTTTTCAGCCCAAAATTCTGTGGTGAAAAACTATAGAAGTAACTTTTTTGGCCGCATAGTTCTCCCATATTCGTGATAGGATGACTGAAAGTAAATTCAAACTAATATATTTTATGTAATTACAGAGAAATATCCATGAGCTTGAGTGTTTGTTTATAATCTTATTTCTCTGAATGTTAGTTTATTTTTGCTACATGCACATTGAATTTGTGCATGAACATGTCTGTGCAGTTGTCCAAAATACTATGGAGAAAAATAGAAAATATGAAGTAATCCAGAGTGATGAATTTATCATGAAAGAAAGTTGTCGCTGTAACATTTCAGTTTTAATAAACCATCATCAGGAATTTAAAAATGATGATACCAAATGTTAATAGATCAACTACGGATGCTAAAAAGATGGGAGAAAATTATATATACGAAGAAAAAACATACGACCATTCAGTCACTGAATCAGCGTTCATATTTTAAAAAAAAATATCATGTGATTGTGTAAGGCAATGATGTAAAACAAATGGAACCATCAAGAGTGATAACATTATACAATATACAAACTCCATATGAACCGATAAAATGTCGATCAAATACTAAGTTTATGTTAAATTTAGCTGCTACGAATTCTAAAAAGTCAATTATTATATACAATGTTTTTTTTTCTGAATTTCTTTGTCCAAATTTCAAAGTGTGAATTCAACAAGAGTACATGTTATACACAAATGATTATTGTAAATGTTTTTTTTTATTTTATTAATTATTTTTTCACTTTTTTGCCATTCTGACATTCTCCTGTTTTTTTAATAATCCTTATTTCAATATTTCTTTCTTTTATTTTGCATTTTTTCTTCTTTTGCTTAAATTTCATTTAAACGGTTTAAATTTCATTCATGTTTGTTCTTTTTTTGCTTTCTTTCTTCTGTAATTATTTTTTCTTTCCTTAAAATAAAATTATTTGTCATTTTTTTCAAATTGAAACTTTCCTTTTTTTGTTTTCTTTTCTTTCTTTATACTTCCACTCATTGCTTTCTTTCTTTTTTTTTTTTTGCTTGCTTCCTTGATTTTTCTGTCACTCTATTCTTTCATTTTATGCTTTGTTAGACTTAATCGAATTTTTACTTTCCGTTTTTCATTTCTCTCTATTTTAAATACATTTCTCTTAATCGTTTTTTCAATTCCAATTTTCTCTCCTTCATAATAACGTTGTATATTTTTCTCACCATAAACTTTGGTTTGGTTTGCCAATTGTCCAGGCAACTGGGGTTCAATCCCAGGTCAAGTTATACCAAAGACTCAAAAAATGAAACTCAATGCTTCCTTGTTTAACATTCTGCATTTTCAAGGTGTGGATCAAGAGTAAGTAGAACAATCCAGGGAAAGGAATAATGCCTTCCCCTACACCTTAGTGTAGTAGCTATTGAAAAGCTAGCCTTTGGGTTGCCCTTCACTATGGTTGTCCAACTTATATATATATATATATATATATATATATACATATTTACCAATCCCTCCGATCGGGCAGGATATGGCAATAAGGTTAAATTTTAAGCAGAGCTTAACAGGTTTGAATTCAGAGTTTTCCTTCTCCTAGACTAGTTGCCTCACCAAGGCTGAAGAACCCAGTCTGTCCTACTATTTACCCATAGCTGGAGGGAGAATAATTGGATTCATACCTTTTCCAAGGGTATTAGTGCAATGTGAAATGCAATCAGTCTCGTCCAGGTTTTGAACTTGTATCGCCGTGTACATTTCCAACGACGATAACCATTACACCATAGGCACTTCCACCTATATATATATATATATATATATATATATATATATATATATATATAAATATATATATATATATATATATATATATAATCATTATTTTTCAGTGAATAGTTTTGCAGGTATCATTATTTTCTAAAAATCAAAGCTCATTTGTTTCCACACAGTTAAATGGTTACAAGTATTGCTATCTAATACTATTAATTCTATTCAACATAGTTCATTATCTTGCACACAGTTGGATGGTTTCAAGTATTTCTAACTATTACAAATAATTATACTTTATATAAATCAAATTCTTTACAAACAGATAAATAGTTTCCAGTATTGCAAATGAAAGGATAGAATGAGGAGTATCCCTTCATTGCCATTAT
>CAUZXS010004101.1:25000-76575 GCA_963585895.1 Sepioteuthis lessoniana
TATTTTGGGGTGCCCTCATGATGTAATGGTTAAAGCGATGGACGGCAGAATTGTAGTGGGTTCAAACTCCAGTCATGCTATTATGTTCTCTTTCGGACAAATATCCTTTGAAAAGGTATGAACCCCCTTATCCTTCGAGCTATACATTAAATAGTACCACTACTGTTTTTCAAGGAGAATGGCTTTGGCATTAAATAACCTACAATGGTTGATATTTCATTAAACAAAGAAACTAAACCTATTTAATATTTCTTTTTCTCTTTTTCTGCCTTTCTCTTTAAGTCTTACTTATTTTTTTTTCTTGTCTCTATAAAAATTCATTTCTTACACTCATCTCACGTGCACATACGAGATGAAGCTAGGAATCATGCTGTAGATTAATAGCAACTTATTTTTGCAAACGATCGCCCAAATATAACAAGTTTCATCTTGAAATTTGTTTTAGTGTCATGTTTCTGCCATACCATGTAAATCTAAGCCTTCATTGGCCTAATGAGTAGAGTGTTTGCCACTGGTCTGGGAGACTGAGGTTCAATCCCAGGTCGAGTCATACCAAAGACTCAAAAAATAGTACTTGATGCTACCTTGCTTAACACTTAGCATTTGAAGGTAAGGATCAAGAGTAAAGTGGAGCAACCCAGGGAATAGAGTAGCACCCTCCCCTACACCTCGGTGTAGTAGCTATTGAAAAGAGAGCCTTTGTGTTACCCTCGACTAAGGTCGCCAACTTTACTTACTATAAATGTGTTCGCTGTTTGGTGTCTGAGATAGTTGCATATTTCCCAGTGGAATCAGAGATTGGTGATAAGTCTAGATATTTATAAGAATTTCAGATACTATAATTATTCCTATATAACACACATTCATGGAAAATACGTGTTCCTAATTTGCGGCTAAGACATTCTGGAAAAAATGTCTGGTGTAAATACAAATTGTCTTTTTTAAATTTGCAGGAGCTTGATTTATTGTAAATTTAACATTTAAAAAAATTTTTTTCCCTCATCTTTTATGCTATAGGTTAAATAATATCACTGCTGTTTTTCTACAATGATAGCTTTAGTATTATGTTGACAGAAAATAAAAATTTATATAGTTCAAATAATGTTTCAAAGCATAAAGTTATATATTCTCATAAAAATGTAACAAATTTTGGGGGAAAAAGTTCTTCATTGAAGAAACAAATTATAAATAAACACACGTTCCAGTGGCAACAGAGAAATAGCCACTGGAATGTGTGTTTGTTTATAATTTGTTTCTTCAGTTATGAACTGTAGCAATTGGAAACAGAAATTTTTTTTTTTTACATAGGAATTAATTTGAACAATAGATATAGCTTACTTTCAGACATGCTGTCCTGAATATGGTGACGCATGTAGCTAGAAAAAAAAACAACTTTTAATTCTCATTTATAATATACATCCTATAAATTTTGTGTGAAAAATCTTGATGGCGCAGTTGGCTGGGGCCACAGAATACACTGACTGCATCTCTGCAGAGGGGTAAGACTCCCCCAATGAGTGTCCTGGATATGTCACTAAACAATCTGATGGTGAGACTACAGTAATACTAGAGCTTTTAGGGAATGTAGAGTACCCCTTCATAGCATCTCCTCGAGGTCAAATCTGATCTGGAATGCTAGCACCTGATGGAGTCCTATCTATGGGTCAAATAGAACTGTTTAATATTTAAACTGTGTACTTATGCTAAACTGACTTTTTTTAAATAGAACTATTGACATTTGAACTGTACTTATGCTAAACTAAATGGTTTGAAATAGTCGAAATAGAACTATTTTCATATTTAACTGTGTGTAAACAAGAAACTATATTTAAACAAATGACTGAGTATAAAAAAAAGCAAACAGTACTTATGCTAAACTGAATTGTTTGAAATTTAGTGAAACCATTTAACTGTGAGCAAAAAAAATGAACTCAGGCTTCTTTAAAAATGTTATCTACAAAATATGTTTAGAAATCATATAATTAATATATGCATGAAAAAGATTTGGCATTGAATAACCTACAATGGTTAATATTCCATAAAACCAAACAAACAAACAAACAAACAAAAATCTGTTAAAAAATAGAGTTTTTTATATTAAATATTAAGGTACTGATTTTTAAGGCAAGCAGACTGTTTTCTCTCAGGAGATTGGTGCAATACAATCTTCCCATAGTCTCACTTTTCCAATATGGAGCATTATATTGCCAGAAGATACAAAGTTCATAATTTCCTGAATTATCATTTCATTCCTTTGCTTTTTTATAGCACATTTCTAACTGGCTCAATTGCAATAATTATTTTTGTATAAAATGCACTATTTTTCTAGATTTTTCAGCCAAAAAGTTTGCGGTGCATATCATATGCAAGAACTCTATAATTAATTTTTTTTTTATACATACCTCACCATATTTGGGATGGGCAGACTGAAAGTAAATTCAAACTAATGTGTTTTATGTTGTTACAAAGAAATATCTTCTTGAATGTGTGTTTGTTTATAATTTTATTTTTCCCAATATAAGCTTATTTTTTCATGAACACATCCATGTGTATGCTCGAAGAACTATGTAAATTTTTTCCTCAGACTCATACCCTTGGGAAAGATAGGAACCTCCTTATCCTTTCAAGTATGTGTTGAATAATATCAGTACTGTTCTTCTACCAGGATGGCTTTTGGCATTAAATAAACCACAAAGGTTGATATGCCATTAAACAAAGAGACCAAACCAAACCAAACCAAATCGTGTGCTTTAAGATATACTGTAAATTATATGTTTTCCTTTTTAATCAAGTAAAGTAAGTAAAGTTTTCTCCCTTTAGTCGAAGGCGACCTGAAGGCTCCCTTTTCAATAGCTACTACATCGTGGCATAGTCCCTGGATTGCTCCACTTAACCCTTGATCCGTACCTAATAATGCTGAATGTTAAGCAAGGCGGCATCAAGTACCATTTTTTGAATCTTTGATATGACTTGACATGGAATTGAACCCCGGTCTCCCAGACCATTGGCGAACACTCTACTGAAGATAAACAGACAAAAACTTTTAAAGATGATAGATTTTGCTGCAACAAATTCTAAAAAAAATCAATGCATATAATAGAGGAAAATTTCTTATCCAAAATTTCATTGTTTAAAGTTAGAGGCTCAAGTTATATATGAGTGTGCATTATACACAAATAATAACCGTACTTCCATTCTATTTTTTCTGACTCATCTGCTATCAGCTTTTCTTATTCTTTTTATTTCTAACATTATTCATCTCACTCACTCAAATTTTGTCCCCTTGGTTTCAACCTTAACTTATCTCGAAAGATTTCTCTCTCTTATGAGTTTTTTTTCCATCTTTTTTATCATTTGTTTTGTTTCTTAATAATACTCTTCTTGCAAGCCCTATCATCCTACTTTTCACTTCTTGATTAACATTAATCAAAATCTCTCATTTTTAAAAATAAAACATGCATTACCCACTCACTGCATTATCGCAAAATCCCCCCATATATATTCAACAATCAGTTTAAACCAAAAAAGCATCAGCAATAATTATAATGGAATAGCTTAATTAAAATCTGATCATTTTTTTCCCCCACAAATTTTCCTCTTTTTATTAATTACCTCCAAGATTAACAAATTAACTTTTGGGACTTCTCTGATTGTTTCATTTCCTTTATTGCATTTTGGGGTAAAAGTTTGAATATATTGATAAATTTCTACAGGAAAAAAAAAATATCTTTCCTTGCAATTTTAAACCACTTAATTTATTTCAATCTACCATTTTTATCTTTGTTAAACACTTTTCTCATGACATTTATCACAGAAGAAGAAGAAGAAGAAGAAGAAGAAGAAGAAGAAGAAGAAGAAGAAGAAGAAGAAGAAGAATGGGAGAAAAAAAAATGCTGAAAAGAGAAAAAGACATTGATAAAGAAGGAACATGGAAAAGGTGTCACTTAAAGGTTATTAGAGAAATTCATCTTGCAGAGAATGTCCTGCTTTTATCTCGTTACTCCAGAATTTTGCCAACTGCCGTAGATTCGTGATATTTTTACTTCTTTTCCTTCTTTGTTTTCTGAAAATAATTCAAGAAAAATCTTTGAATTTTTCTTGTTTATAATTTCTGCTGATTTTGTAAGCCAAACAATTTATCGTAACAGTTAAAGACATTTGTTGGTTTATCAGACACATGTCAACAGTCCAGTGGTTAGAGTGAAGATTTATCAAACTAATGATGATTAATTTGTTCCTGATTATGAAAGCACAGAATTTAATGGCCTTGTGACAGAGTTGTTTTAAAAGCCAGTAATAAATTTTGCTTTTTCATTCAGCTTGATGGTTGCAACATGTGACATGCAGTTGAGGTTCTTCGATTCTATTAAAAGAGTAGAGTCAGAGATTCTACTTACCATAAATTAACCACAAGAAAAGAAGAAATAGTTTGGGGATAGAGAGGAAAAAATATTATCTTAAACATTCTCTCAAATACTTGTAAAATTCTTATGTTTCTGTCTACTAAAAAAAAAAACATCTTTTTGATTTTTCAAATTAATTTTTTTCAAAATTTTTTATTGAAAAAGATTATTTCAGCTCTAGATGTTTTTTTTTTACTATTAGAAAATTCTTTTTTATAAACAAAATGAATTAGGTTTTATATATTGTGATGCTTATTTGAAAAATAAAATGTACGTTATTTTACTTATACATATCACTTTATAAATTTGATCAAAAGTGACTCCATATAGCTTATACATAAACAAAGACAATTTATTAAGATTATGAAAGTTTACTTAACTTTGTTTGTTATTTATAACACCTGTGCATATATGTACAAACGTTTTAAATATTAAACTATGTTACATAAAAACTTTCTTATCATAATTAAGTATCTTGTTAATATCCAAGTAAATATGGCACGCTACATCGAGGTCTAGACTACATTGTTTATTTATGGTATTGCATTGATTTTCATTGTATTTCCGTAGTTTTGAAGATATAAATAAGTGTTTAAATGTTTTCTATTCATGCTATTGGATATTGAAGAAATATTTTTGTGGGCTAGCATAGCTAAAAGTTAGAGGTCATTCATTACTTGCAATATATGGTAAAGATATCTTTTTGGGCCAAAAAATTAGGTATCATTCCTTATTCAAGTATATATGTTAAACAGATTTGTAGATTATTGGTAATTTCATGGTAAGTTTAAAAGAAGTGACCAGTTTGGATTTTGCAATTTCTTCTAAAATTTGTTATGTGGTGGAAGATGGTCAATACACATTGCCAATGATCCTCTTTCTTTTATCAGAATGTTTCCTGTCATAAATACAAGATAGATATCATATAATGTCTGAGATTTTTAATGGCTACTTCTTCCTTTTGAGCTATCATAAATAGTTTAGAAGACAAGACATAAGTTGATCAAAGTTTGCCTTACTGTCTAATATTGATATGATTTGATAAATAAATGTTGTGATTCAATTTTGGGCCATTCTTATCTGCCAAACTTTGTCTTGGAAGAAAGCCCCTCTCCTTTTTCTTCCATATTTTAGTGTCTTCTATTTACCAACCTGTCTTCTAGAGAGTTTCTTTCTCTTGGATATGCAAATCCTTTTGCTGGGTCATTGGCTTGTTTTTGACAACATTCTGATACACACAGAATCAAGATATTAACATTTTTAGGTTTATTTGCTACCACTTTTTCTTTCTTTTTTCCTTTCTTTCTTTCTTTCTTTCTTTCTTTCTTTCTTTCTTTCTTTCTTCAAAACAGAAACTAAACCAATATGTCAAGGCAATCAAACTCATCTACCTTTAAACGAGTTCTACACTATTTAATTATTATCTTTCTTTTCTTTTTTTTTTGTATCCTTTTTTTTTCAGCAGCAGGGGTTACTTTTTTTTGTATTTTGTTCAAATTTTTATTCTTTTATTTTTAGCAAATATATTTTGCAGCTTTTCATTTCATTTAACAAAATTTATTCAGGCAAACAAAAAAAAAAAAAAAAGAAGAATGCAGAACAGACAGATCTATAATAAAAATTGCAAGTTTTGTCTACTGCTAAAGATTTAATAGAAAAATTATGTCGCTGTTTTCTTTTATATCATTTTTATTCTTTTGTCTCTAGGCTTTTGTGCACGGCTAAGTGATGAGATATCATATCCTCATTAGAGAACAAAAGCTACATATGCAGCAGAAAATTCCAGTAGGTATTAAAAAATATATCTATACATATAAGTGTTTTTTTTATAGCTTTTAATTTCTTATTTAAAAAAAAAAATCAATCACCTTTTTTTCTCCTTTCTTGAACCAGTTTATTTTATTTTTATTTTATTTTCTTATCAAAACCAGAATTTTATTTATGGATCTCATTAAAGAAACTGTCTTTTTTAAACTACCCAAAAAAGTGTACTTATCTAAAAGTTTCTTAATGATTTTTTCTGCCTAAAAAATTTAATTAAATTGTTCTCTGCTTTCCATTTTTTTACATATTAAAGATTAACCGTTATTTTTAGCTATTAAAATTGCAACGGTTCCATGCTTATATAAGCAAAAATGCTTATTCTGGCTTTCTTTCTATCTTTCTTTCTTTCTTTTGCTTACACCTGTGTGCACATATGTACATGTGCATATGTGTGTGCACATATGCACGTGTGTACATGTGCATATGTGTGTTTGTGCGTGTGTGTGTGTGTGTGTGTGCATGAGTACATGTACTTATGTGTGTATGCATGTGTTTCAGTGTGTTCATACATACATGTGTGTGTTTGAGCACATGGACATGCAGTTATGTGTGTTTGTTTGACTGTGTGCATATGTAGATATGCATATGTACATACGTGTATGAGTTTTTGTGTTTGTGGCGTGTTGATTTTGGTGGATACCAGCAATGAGAATTTTCTTTCTTTTTCTATAAATCCTATTCGAACAATCTTTAATGTTTTTATATTTTAATATACTTGTGGGGAGGGTTAAGATAATTATTTTTTGATGTCTTTCACCAAAAAATTGTTTTAAAGAACTGTTATCTCTTATTAATTTTTTGATGCTTTCTTTTTTTTTGGGTGGGGGATGGGCGATCAAAAAAAATAAATGCATGTTTTTGATAAAGTTTTTAAATCTTTACACATTGAACGATATGAGTAATATATACTGGTTTGGATTTAAATTTGAAAGTTGGCTTCCAGGTATTTCCCTCAAACTGGTTCGCTAAACTACAATCTTTCCCGAGATAGGTTGATATCAGGTTGATGGTTATAAAGAAATGTGCCCGTGGTGTAATAGTTATCGTCATAGGAAATGGACACGGTGACATGAGTTCAAATCCTGGACGAGACTTGTTGCATTTCACATAGCACTAATACCCTTGGGAAAGGTATGAATCCAATTATTCTCCCTCCAAGAATGGGTAAATAGTAGGGCAGACTGATTCTTCAGCCTTGCTGAGGCAACTAGTCAAGGAGAAGGAAAACTCTGAATTCAAACCTGTTAAACTCTGCTTAAAAATTGACCTTGTGTCATAGCCTGCCCAAGCGGAGGGGTTGGTAAATATGATATGATAAAGAAAGGAAAACATTTAAATTTCCACATTTCTCTTGCAATGGATTTAACTTTCGGCAGCAAATAACAACACATTACCAGTAAATAAATGACAAACTTAATCACTATTCCCTGAGTGATTATTTTTTAATTCTTAGCCACAGTTTAAGATATCCTGCTATTTTTGTCCATTAAACAAACCTTCATGAGATATTTCATACATAACTGACAGGAAAGTTCATATATATTAGTTTGGTTTAGTTTGGTTTCTTTGTTTAATGAGATATCAACCTTCATGGGTTATTTAATGCAAAAGCTCTCCTGTTGCCAAACGGTAATGATATGATTTAACCCATTGTTGGTGTCAGATATATTGCATATTATAAACACTTCTTTGATATCTATTCATCTATATTTTACTTATCGGACTTTAGAGTAATTAATATAATCTAATTTTTATTAATGAGTTATTTTGCCATATTTGTTGATTTTCCTTTTATTGTGAAGATTATATGCTAATTTAATATTCTCTGTAATCTTATTATTAAGCAGATGATAAAAATATTCTTCATAATGATGATTGAGAGAGTTTCATCTTAAAAACCGTTTTAAAAATAATTCTATTTTGGTCTTGGATTTAGAAAATGCTTGACATCAGTTTTTTTTTTCCACAGAAAAGAAATCTACCATGGAAATTAAATAAAAGATAGATAGAGATTTACTGATTGCAACTGGCAAGTTTAAAGTTAAAAACCTTGGTCTTATATTTCTTTTTCATAATATTTATATAAACCCCAGAACTAAATTGAACATCTTTATTTTTTAAAAATGTTTTGGTGAATTCTCTAAAGTTAATTGCTGTTTGAATATTATTGGTCCCATGAACAAGTTTCTTCTAAGATCAGATTTTAAGATAAACAATAAATGTCTATATATAATACAGTGATTTAGTAAGCTTAGCTGAGTTTTATGCAAGAATAAAAGTAAGAGACACTCAGTATGAATCAAACTCATTAAGAATAGTCTGCTAGTCTAGCTTGCTTTGCCCTCTGACTGCACCTCTGCAGAGGGGTAAGACCCCACCCCCACCTCCAATGACTGTCCTAGATATGATACGAAACAATCTGATGATGAGGTTCCAGTGATGTTGGAGGTTTGGAGAATGTGGAGTGCCCCTTCATTGCTATCGCTCCCAGGTTCACTCTGGTTTGAAGTGGTAGCACCTGATAGAGCCCTATCTATGGGTTAAATAGAACTAACCTGTGTACCTATGCTAAACTAAATTACTTGAAATAGAACTGTTTTGAGACTTAAACTGGGTACTTACACTAAGCTGAATTGTTTGAATTAGAACTGTTTGACTGAACTGAATAGCTTGAAATAGAAATGTTTTTACAATTAAACTATGTACTCATGCTAAACTGAATCGTTAGAAATAGAACTATCAATTTTTTATAAAGATGGATTTGGCATTGAATAACCAATAAAGGTTGATATGCCGTAAAACCCAACCAACCAACATAGCTTGCTATCTATAACACTATGTAAGGCACTCATCACGAATACAAAGTAGTTGGCTGTAGCAAATTGAATGGATATATATTCTGGGATTTAGCCATGTAAAATCAATTTTTTTCCCTAGTAAAAGTTTTTGATCTTTTCTTTCTTTTTTTTTTATCACTGCTGAAAACTAATGATTGTAATTTGCTATTTTGGCTCATCCTAGAACTGACGTATAATATTTATAAAACCTTCAGGATATGCAGTTGACTGACAATTGTGATATAATTAATAATATTTTTTTTGCTTGATTATTTCTTTGAAAAGTAGCTTTTGCCAAAAATGAATGTTAGAAGAATTATTGAAATTTCAGCACATTTTTATGTCTACTAAAAAATCTGTTCATTTTTTGTTTCTTTTCCATATTTATTTTTATAAACAGAACCGGACAATAAATTATTAAATCATTCACTATTTTCTGACTTTGAATTAATTAATATAAACTAATATTAATTAATATGAATTAATATTGATTAATGAGTTATTGATCCATATTTTTAAATTTTCCCTTTATTGTGGAGTTGATTTTTTTTAAATGACTCAAAGAAATTAAATTGCTTTAATTCTATTATTTTTCAAAATTTTTTCACCTTAGATTTCGTTGGTTGGTTGGGTTTAATGGCATATCAACCTCTATTGATTATTTAATGCCAAATCCTGTTTATACATATATGTATGGTTTGTTAACATATAATTTGATGATACCATACTAAAACCAAACAACTCATTTACTCACATATGAGTAAATATTTTCAAGTATTTCTATATGACATTAGTTTATTTAGTGATAATAGTTTATTTTTTCTTATTATTTCTGACTACTATTTCTACTTTCACAAACACAATAATATTTCTATTCAACAATAATTTGCTTTCAGTTGATTAGTTTGTTTTGTTTTCTGGACTGTAACCAAGTGTATATTTTCTGGTACAACCCGGTCTCTTTCAAGAACGACAAAACATCATCCATGTGAACATTCTTAAATAAGTTCTTCATGGTATTTGCATGGAAATAGTGCTTTCTGGTGTTATTAAAAACTTTACACTCAAGGAGAACATGTTTGATTGTGCAGGGCGTTTGGCATGTCGAGCACTGTGGTTGCTGTTCTTGCTTGTGTATAAAAGACTGTGTTAGTCTGCTGTGACCAATACACAATCGCATTATTGTTACTTGGTCTTTTCGTGATTTTTGGAAAACTTGGTGCCATTCTCCCAAAAAGGGTTTAACCTGGAATAGTTTATTATTGGTATTTCTATTCCAGCGTTGTTGCCATTTTAGAATAAAAATGATAAACACAAAGAGTTCTAATATTCATAGCTATTCAACTCAGTATGAACATTTATACTTCCTTTTTTTACTTATCATTTAAAATGTATCATTTAGGAAGTGGTCATTGTACAACTATTATTATCATAGGAAGTGGGGCTGGTGAACAAAGTTCAATTACCCAGTCAGCTGGGGCTGTAGAATACATCAACTGCACATCTGCAGAGGGGTAAAACCCCCACCCAATGAGAGTCCTGGATATGACACCGAACCATCTGATGGTGAGATTCCAGTAATCCTGGAGCTTTGTGGAATGCAGAGTACCTCTTCATTGCCTTTGCTTCCAGGACCACTCTGGCCTGGAGTGGTAGCACCTGATAGGGTCCTATCGGTCAAATAGAGCTAAACTGCATACTTATGCTAAACTTTCTTGTTTAAAATAGAACTGTTTTTGGCATTTAACTGACTTGTTTTGACATTTAACTGTTTGTAAACAAAAACAAAAAAATTCTGATACTAAACTAAATTGTTTGAAGTTTAATTCAGCAGTAAATGACCTGAAAAGGGCTGATCCGATGTAAAACAAAACAAAACAACCAACAAAACCCAACAAAAAAGGCTGTTTGAATTTTACATCAGGGTGTAAATTAAAAAGTAAAGTTGGCGACCTTAGGAAGGGTGATCCGGAGGCTCTCTTTTTGATAGCTACTACACTGAAGTGTTGGGTAGGGCACTACTCCATTCCCTAGATTGCTCCACTTTACCCTTGATCCCTACCTTATAATGCTGAGTATTAAGCAAAGCGGCATCAAGTACCATTTTAAAGTCTTTGGTATGACTCGACCTGGGATTGAAACCAGGTCTCCCGGACCATTGGCGAACACTTTACGCATTAGGCCAATGGATCCAACTATTCCTCGTTAAATAATACAGACAGAGCTCTTTAATGTTGGTATTATAACACCTCTAGGTGAAAGGAAGCTCTGAATTTTAGTCAGTAATACTCTGCTTAAAAAATTGTCAATGTGACACATCCAACTTATGATAGAGGGGTTGGAAAAACATATACATCAAATTTACAATCTTTATAGGAAATTTAAATTTACTGTTTTTTTGAAATTCATCTTTTATACTAAAAAGTAGGCTAATGATTATTTAACTATGAAAATCATTTTTATGACAAAAGTGATTATCAACACAACAATTATTTTAATTATAAAAATAAAAGCTGAATGAAATTTATTTTTGTATCTTATATTTCTTAAAGGAAATGAATTCATTTGAATTTTTTTTATACCAGTGTTTATTACATTAACCCAAGTAAAGTTTCATTTTTAATTTTCTTCATGATAATAATAATAATAATAATAATAATAATAATAATAATAATATACACACGGCTGGGTAGGCTAGGTGATCCGCTGAGAATTGTGCTAGAAAATTTAAATTTTGACCATACGAACAAATGGTGTATGTGAAACCCAGCATCAGGCCTAGAAAATGACACACATAAACTCCTATGGGACTTTGGCATACAGACAGATCACCTAATCTTTGCCAAAAGACCAGACCTTATAATAATCAAAAAAAAAAAAAAGAGAACTTGCAAAATTGAGGACTTTGCTGTCCTGGCTGACCACAGAATAAAACTGAAAGAATGTAAAAAGAAGGATAAGTATCTCGACCTTTTTAGGGAATTGAAAAAACTATGGAACATGAAGGTGACAATTATACCAATTGTGATTGGTTCTTTTGGTACGGTAACTAAAGGGTTACTAAAGGGACTGGAGGACTTAAAAGTAGGCGGACAATGGGAGACCATCCAAACTACAGCATTATTAAGAACAGTCAGAATGCTGAGAAGAGTCTTGGAGACTTGAGGAGATTTGCTGTCACTGAAACTGATGCTGATGTGAAAAACTCTAATGAGTAAATAATAATATGGAATATGAAAGTGATGGTGATACCAATTGTAATTGGTGCCAGGGTTACAGTCACTGAAGGATTGGTAAAGGGACTGGAGGACTTAAAAATAAAAGGAGTGAAAACCATCCTAACTACAGCATTGTTGAGATTGGCCAGAATACTAAGAAGAGTCCTGGAGACTTGAGGAGACTTACTGTCACTCAGACTCCATCCATCTGTTAATGCTGGTGTGAAGAATTCTCTAATGAGTAAAAAGAAATAATAATTATAATGAAAAATTTTTATTTTCTTGATTTATCAATCATTATTTTTTTAATGGGATTTGATTTGATCTGAAGAAAATATATTTTTTGATTATGTCTATCCATTGTTCTATGAATTCTTTGTTTGGACTGGCACAAGGTCAGGATATGACACAAGATCAATTTTTAAGTGGAGTTTAACTGGTTAAAATTCAGAGTTTTCCTTCTCCTAGACTAGTTGCCTCACCAAGGTTGAAGAACCCAATCTGCTCTACCCATAGCTGGAGGGAGAATAATTGGATTCATACCTTTCCTGAGGGTATTAGTGCTATGTGAAATGCAATCAGTCTTGTCCAGGGTTTGTACTTGTGTTGCTGTGTCCATTTCCTACAACGATAACCATTACACCGAGGGCATGGTTATTTTATGCCAAATCCTGTTTTTCATGTACTTTTAATATATAATTTCTAAACACATTTTTTAGATACACAGTGAAAAGAATCAAACAATTCTCTTTCTAACAATTCTATTTATCCTAAGTCAACAAAGTTAAATGGTTCCAAGTATTGCTATGGATCACTAACAATTCTTATTATACACAGTTAAATGATCTAACAGTTCTATTTCAAACAATTCAATTTAGCATAAGTCATTCATTTGCACTCTATTTGACTTATAGATAGGACCCTATCTGGTGCTATCACTCCAGGTCATAATGGACCTGAGAACAATGACAATAAAGGTGTACTCTGCATTCCCTAAAACTCCAGCTTAACTGGATCCCCACCATCAGATTATTTAATGTTATAATCAAGCCACTTATTGGGATGTGGTGGTGGTGGGGGGGTCAATGTATTGTACAGTCCCAGCTGACTGAGCAACATATCTCTTGAGTCTGACGTTATGTTGAGGTACTTTTTAGGCAAATGCTTACTAAGACATCATAGGCTTCCTTTACTTGTTTATAGCCTGGCTTTTTAATATCGTAATATGAAAAGTAAATTTTAAGGGATTTCACCACTGGTCCAAGAAACCGGGGTTCAATCCCAGGTCGAGTCATACCAAAGACTCAAAAAATGGTACTTGATGCTGCCTTGCTTAACACTTAGCATTAGAAAGTAAGGATCAAGAGTCAAGTAGAGCAATCCAGGAAATGGAGTAGTGCCCTCCCCTACACCTTGGTGTAGTAGCTGTTGAAAAGGGAGCCTTCAGGTCACTCTCGACTAAGGTTGGAAACTATACTTTTATATATATATATATATATATATATATATATATATATATATATAGCAAAGGAAGTAATGGTTGCCACTAGCATAAAGCAAGGCTCTTCAAATGAATTGAGCTCTCAGTAGCTGTTAAGCTTATATATAGAAACAAAACAAATGTGATACATAAGCATTTAAAGTTCCTTTGCTTGTTCTGGTTTCCTTGTAGCTAAGTGGTATAATCTTGGATTGGCATTTCAGTCAGCTAGGTTACAATCCCAGCTTCGGGAATCTAGCCGGTCTAGCCACACTGAAGAGTTGTGATACAACGAAACAGTCTGTCTGTGGATGACAATATATATATATATATATATATATATATATGTGTGTGTGTGTGTGTGTGTCGTAGCCAATGCCCTGGGAGATCAGAGTTCAATCCCAGGTCTAGTCATACCAAAGACACGGAAAATGATACTTGATGCTGCCTTGCATACCACTCAGCATTATAAGGTTAGGATCAAGGGTAAAATGGAACAATCCCCAACACCTCGGTGTAGTAGCTATTGAAAAGGGAGCCTTCAGTTCACCCTTGATATGCTCTGTATTTCAAAATTGTATGAAAGTATTTTTTGACTTCCAAATTCATTATTCCTCAAATAGTGATTTTTTTCTAATATTTCATAAAGATGACTCATTTTTAAAATGTCATCCACAAGCTATTCACTTCAAAATCATACATAATATATATATATAAACAGGATGTGGCATTAAATAACTATCAAGGGTTGATATGCCATTAAACCAAATATGTATTTTTGTATTAAACCAAAATGTGTAAATACAAATTTATCTGATGTTATAACTCCAAATATATAAACTATTTTATATATGCACATATATGGATGTATATATGTATTACAAAAAAAACATCAGTAAAAGTAAAGTTGTCTCCCTTTAGTCGAGGGTGACCCGAAGGCTTCCTTTTCGATAGCTACTACACCAAGGTGTAAGGGAGGGCGCTACTCCTTTCCCTGGATTGCTCCACTTTACCCTTGATCCGTACCTTATAATGCTGAGTGTTAAGCAAGGAGACATCAAGTACCATTTTTAAAGTCTTTGGTATGACTCGACCTGGGATTGAACGCAGGTCTCCCGGGCCATTGGCGAACACTCTAACCGCTAGGCCAATAAAAATGATTAATTTAAAGACGTATGGCTAACAGACAAAATCAAGGAAACAGTCTGGGAAAATCTTCCATAATTACGAATGTGAGTTAAAAATTTGGCAATATTATGGAGACATAAGGCACAAATTGTCAGCACAGAAACATAATACAGAGCACATCTGATACTCTGAGTACTATTTACTGGATTTGTTTCAGTGGCTTTGAACATAGCCTCAGAATCCATGATTTTAGGCCTACTTGGCCTTGCCTCATCATCAAGATTCTTGCAACTCGAGCAAAAATTCTTGAGCCATCTTTTTATTTTACTGGAAACAATAGAACCTTCACTTTTCGCACAATAAATCTTTTTGGTTTCTTTCGCAGCATTTGGTCCCGTTCGAACTCATAAAGCTTAATTTCTCGAATTTGATTACATTGCATTTTCATCTCGTGACTTTAAATAATCAGAACAAGGATTTAAACATCTTCATATCATGAAACCATGATGTAATTTTTAGATCTAAAGTGACAAACTGAAATGTCTAAAGCTATTTGACTTAATATTTGTAAATGTATACACAGTTTTTAATCTGAAAGCAAATATCACTTTAGCAGCATACCTTATTCCTCTCTTTTCTCTTTCTTTTCTACAGAGAATGATAAGAGGGTCTTCTCCCTTTGGGAGGAGAAAGGCAAAAAAAAAAAAAGAGAAGCCCACTCCAAAGTTTCCCTCTCCCTCCCTTCATCCTTCAATAAAATTACATTTCAGTAGTAATCAACCACAGATCTTATTACTGACTTTCGGATTTGAGAAAAAAATTATCCCCTGTAAAGACACATCAAAGACTTAACAATGTGTTTATGAGGAGTTGGGAAAAATAGATGAACAGGTAGATAGACATGACTGATTAAGTTTCAAACCAACATAGCTTGCAGGTCTGTATTTTTTTTTTTTTTTTTTACCTTTCTTTACAAAGGATTTTTTCTCCTTTTTTTCATTTTTCCTGATTTTTTTTATCCACATGCAGATCATTCTGAAACAAATACTTGTAAAAAAATATAATGATAATAATAATCATAATAATAATAATAATAATAATAATAATGATAATTTTTATCATTATTATTATTATTATTATTATTATTATTATTATTATCATTATTATCCTTGCAAGTTTTTCCCAACAACTCTAACTGATGGTTTATTATTATTATTATTATGAGTTTTACATACATCTGTACCTGGTAGGTTTTACTGGAGTCTAAGTGACAGCAAGTCTCCTCAGATCTCCAGGACACTTCTTAGTCGGCAAGCTAATTTTAGCAGTGTGGTGATCTGGATAGGTTTGGTTTTCTCTCTGATCATCCGGTTTTCTATCTAGATTTTTGGGGACTATTCCAAGGACTCCTACAATGCTTGGTATCACTATCACCTTCATGTTCCCCAACATTTCAACTCTTGGTCAATTTTTTAAATAGTTTCCTAACCGGCATGCCATCCTAAGGTCAAAGAACCCAGTCTGCCCTACTAGTTTTCCATTACTGGAAGGAGAATAATTGGATTCATATCTTTTTCTATTTCAATGCAAACAGCCTCATCCAAGATTTGAACTCAGGTCACTGGGTCTACAAAGTGCAATTTTTTGATTTCGAACTGGCTGGGACTGCCACATATCTTGTTAATGTGTTGTTATTATTATTATTACTGTTGTTGTTGTTATTATTATTATTATTATTATTATTATTATTATTATTATTATTATTATTATTTTGAGAGTTTTTCACACCAGCGCCACCTGATGGTTTTTCACTGGGGTTTCTGTGACTGCAAGTCTCCTCAAGTCTTCAGGACTCTTCTCAGTATTTTGGCAAATCTAAATAACACTGTAGTCTGGAAGGTCTCCACATGTCCTCTTATTTTCAAGCCTTTCAGTTTCTACCAATACTTTGGGGTTCTTCCAAAGTGCATCAATTATATATATATATATATATATATATATATATATGAGCACATGCATGTTTGTTAATATATATACATACAGAGATATACAAGCATAAACTTTATGCTTGTGCAAGCACATTTTTATGTTTATAGAAATATATGTCTATATATTCATAGAATAAATAATTCTGTCGATACACATTTTTTACAGTATATCAACTCTTGTAGGTTATTTGATGCCATGTATCAAATATATAATTTGTAAATGGATAGTTTTTTTGGTTACAATTTTTAGATAAACTAGAGCTCATTTTTTGCTCCCCATTGAATAGTTTCAAGTATTGGTATCTAACATTGATAATTCTATTTACTCTTAATCATTTGTTCGTATACAGTGAAGTGGTTTCAAGTATTGCTAATACTTAGAGCTTTATATGTACACAGTTTAAAGTATTGCTGTTTAACACAAAAAATTAATTTCAACATTATTCATTTATTTGTACATAGTTAAATGGGACCAAGTATTGCCATGTAATATGAATCATTTACTTTAATATCAGTTATTTTGCATATAGTTAAATGATTTCAAGTATAGAAAAGGATTAAATATTTTTTTTGACTCATAGATGGGACCTTAACAGATGCTACCTCTCTGGGCCAAAGTTGACCTGAGAGTAATGACAATGAAGGAGTATTCCACATTCCCCAAAGCTTCAGGACTAGAACCTCATCATTAGATGTAGTTTAGTTGGACACTCATTGTGGAAGTCTAACCACTCTACAGAAATGCAATTAGCATATTCTACAGCCTCACCTAATTGGACACTCATTGCAGAAGTCTAAACCCTCTACGGAAATTCAATTAGCATATTCTACAGCCCCACCCAATTGTACACTCATTGCAGAAGTGTAACCCCTCTACAGAAATTCAATTAGCATTTTTTACAGCCCCAACCAATTGGACACTCATTGCAGAAGTGTAACCCCTCTACAGAAATTCAATTAGCATATTCTACAGCCCCAACCAATTGGACACTCATTGCAGAAGTGTAACCCCTCTACAGAAATTCAATTAGCATATTCTACAGCCCCAACCAATTGGACACTCATTGCAGAAGTGTAACCCCTCTACAGAAATTCAGTTAGCATATTCTACAGCCCCAACCAATTGGACACTCATTGCAGAAGTGTAACCCCTCTACAGAAATGTAATTAGCATATTCTACAGCCCCAACCAATTGGACACTCATTGCAGAAGTGTAACCCCTCTACAGAAATGTAATTAGCATATTCTACAGCCCCAACCAATTGGACTCTCATTGCAGAAGTGTAACCCCTCTACAGAAATGTAATTAGCATATTCTACAGCCCCAACTAATTGGATTGCATATTTTATCGAATGATTAATAACAACCATATTAATTGCGTATGTATGCTTATACTCATAAATAAATAACAAACTATATATATATATATATATATATCTACACACACACACACACACACACACACACACACACACACACACACACACACACACATATATATATATTCATTCATTTATATTTTGTATACAAATAATCATTCTTAAATACCTATATACTCTATATATACCAAAATTTCACATGTACAGACTGATACATACACACTGTTCACAAAAAATTATATATATATATATATATATATATATATATGTATATATGTATATATACAGTAGTATATATATATATATATATATATATATATATATATATATATATATATATATATATGTGTGTGTGTATATATTTAGCAAGTTCTATCTGTATATTATCTCTCATTTACACTTTTTAACTCAACAGTACCTAGTTTTTCTTTCCTCTATTTTATTTTTTTGTCAACTTTCTTTTCATCTGTATTCTACCCCCATCCTGACCTATCTCTTTACCATTCAACCATCTCTTTGTTCATTACAAGAAAAATTATTGAATTACTCCTGACACTCCCATCAAACATCTCTCGGCATCTCTGGATTCGATAGAAATATTATTCCATTATGGAATGTGTAACAAAGTTTTTTTTTCTAAAAAAGAACCATAAAAAATCAAAAATACAAAAGACTAATAAAATAAATGAACATCACTGATTGCTCTGCTGAATCTAAAGACAAAATGCCTTAGAAATATATCTTGTCTTGATTTTGCTCTTCTCTTCTCTTTGTGTTAAAACTATCTCAATCTACTATTTCACTAGCCCCAAGCAAAGATATGCAGTCTCTATCAGAAACGTAGGTGTTTTGTCCCTAAACACACATGGACCAAACTTATCTGGGAGTATCTCTTTTTTAAATCACAATAGAATGGCTTGTATCTTTCACAAAAAGTTTCAAGAATTCCACATCATGATTTTTCCTTTGATTTTTTTTCTTTATACAAGGAAAAGTTTTACCAAAATATGTGCCATACTCTCTATTTTAAGATCCATTTTGTCTAAAGACTTATATATATGTATATATATATATATATATATATGGTAAAGAAAAACATTATTATATAAACATTAGTGCCAGTGCCAATCATGTGATAGTTTTTCAAAAAAAAGAACATTGTTTGAACAGTCATGATAACTTTCTTTGAATATATATTTTCTCTTTTCACCTGTAATTTTAATAAAACATTCATTGCTGTTCAAGCAACTTTTTTCACCATCATAAAGTTCTAAAAGAATTTAACCTTGACTTCCCATTTTAGTCAATTCATCACTTTAGGATTATTTTGTTTCTCTATTTTCTTCATACTGTCCGACTTATTTCTATTATTTACTTCCATATATAGGGTGAGTGAGGTACAATTTAGCAGTTCTAGATGTTTTTGCAAAGGATGGAAACAAGTGACAAACCATACTAGACTGTCCGATGCTGTAATATTACGGACGGGTGCTGTCGTCAATCAGTGAAGGCGTCATGAGACTAATGCGTGTGGGCAGAATGACCTGCAAAGTTAGATGTGATTTTAAAAATAATCACAGATGTAATATCACATGTTTCCCTAGAGACATTGAACATTTGCGAATCTTTGATTTGTTCTCCAAAATCTCTATATAAGAAAACAAGTAATGAGATTTTGGCAGAGTTGAAGGCAGTTGTCAAAACGGGTGCATTAAAGGTTCCGGAGGCCCCGACCCGTCATACCCCAGTCTGCTACGACCGATCTGCTGTGACAAGCGTGTGTCAAACAGCCAGCTCTCACACATACACCATCACCACTGAGAGGAAGGGAGAAGAAGGAACTTTTCGAGTTGTAGTGATCATAGCCGAATAAAAATGACTGCTATATTTTTTCCCTTACCTTCGAGTTTGAGTATTTCTTTTTCTGCAGACTTCTTTCTTTACAGCACAAAATGTTGGTCCTATGGTACAATGCTACTAACAAGATTTGTCTATATGGCTTGGAACACAGCCTTGAAAATCACAGTTTGAGGCCTACCTCAACTTGCCTGATAGTCAAATTTCTTGTAACTTGAGCAAAATTTTTTCAACCATCTGGGTACTGAAGTGTGATCAACTGCACTTTACCTTTTGCATAACAAATGTTTTTGGTTGCTTCTACAGCATTATGGGCCATTTTGAACTCATAAAGCAGAAGTTCCCAAATTAGACTACATTACACATACATCTTTGGAGCTTTCAAATCAGACATCGAGTTAAACAATGAACAATATATCAATGCACCAGTTACCATGATGCTACCAGCAGGGTGACCCCATGGTGTAATGGTTAAAGCACTGGAATACAGAATCGTAATACGTGAGTTCAAACTACAGTCTCGCTATTATGTTCACTTTCAGATAAATACCCTTGGAAAAGGTATGAGTCCCCATATCCCCACTTTTGGTTAAAGAGTACCAGTACTGTCTTTCTAAAAAAACAGTATTGAACAAGTCCTGGTGGCAACACCCCATGAAAAAGCGGCTTTACGGCCATATACTCATCATGAAAACTATCAAAATTAAAAGAACCAGACAAGCGGGACAGTGCTGGAGAAGTAAGGATGAACTCATAGGTGATATAATCCTGTGGACCTCTTCACATGGATGAGCAAAGGTAAGATGACCACCTCTGTACCAACACAGGATGTAGCCTTGAAGACCTCCCGGGAGTGAGGAATAATAGAGACGGATGGCAAGAGAGTGTCAGGGAGATCCATGCTAGCAGTGTGACATGATGATGATGAACCATATAAGTATTATAAGTACAGACTGACCTCTTTAGCTTGAGTAAGGTAAGCAATTTAGAAGCAAAATCTCTGAATTTAAAAACCTTAGGAGTGTTGTTCAGAAGAATTTGTAACACATGAGTGTTCAGCTGATCCAAAAAGTGTGGCTCATTCTGAGAAAGTCATGAAAACTATAAATTGGAGAGTCTATTATCTATAATTTGAATAATATGTATATGTGTATGAGTATATATATATATATATATATATGTGTGTGTGTGTGTGTGTGTGTGTGTGTGAGTGTAGTTAGGCAGTAGTCATTCATTTAAGCATGTTTCATTAAAATAATAAAGACAAATTTTGTCTGTATAATTTATTCCAGATCCTTTCCAGTTTCCTGATAAGTGTCTTCGTTTCAGGTTGGAATTGGAATTATCCAACTCTACATTCGCATATTTTTGTTATGTTATAAATTTTTTTTAAAAAGATTCAAAACTCATTTAAAAAACAACACAAGCAACCAACCCCTGATGATGGCCAATAAAGGGTTCGACAGGGCTTTCCAAGGGACAATTTGTGGGAAATTCAACAACCAATTACAACCTGAAACTAAGACACTTATCTGAAAACTTGAAAGGATCTCAAATAAAATATACAGACAAAATTTGTCTTTATTAATAATCAGTTCTATTTCAAACAATTCAGTTTAGCATGAGTACACAGTTTAATTGTCAAAAACATTTCTTTTTTGAGCCATTCAGTTTTGTCAAACAGTTCTAATTCAAGCAATTCATTTTAGTATAAGTATAGTGTAATTTGACTGAGCCATTGACCTAATGAATAGAGTGTTCACTAATGGTCTGGGAGACCAGAATTCAATCCCAGGTCGAGTCATACCAAAGACTCAAAAAATAGCACTTAATGCTACCTTGATTAACATTCAGCATTATAAGGTATGGATCAAGGATAATGTGGAACAATGAGGGAATGGAGTAGTGCCCTCCCTTACACCTCAGTGAGGTAGCTATTAAAAAAGGAGTCTTCGGATCATCCTCAACTAAGTTCGCCAACTTTACTTTCTAAGTATAGATTTTGTTTACACACAGTTAAATGTCAAAACAGTTCTATTCTAAATAATTCAGTTTAGCATAAGTATGCAGTTTACATGTTAAAACAAACAGTTCCATTCAGTTCTATTTTTAGCTTTAGTACACATTTTAGTCCTATTTGACCTATAGATAGGACCCTATCAGGTGCTACCTCTCAGGGACACAGTGGACCTGGGGGCAATGGCAATGAACAGCTGCTCCACATTCCCGAAAGCTTAGCATTACTGGAACCTCAGCTTCAGATTGTTTAGTGTCATATCCAGGACACTCTTTTGGGGTGTCTTACCCCTCTGCAGAGGTATAGTCTGTGTATTCTACAGCCCCAGCTGATTGGGCAATAGACAGAGTTAAATGTAAAAACTTTTTTTTCAGATGATTCAGTTTAGGATAAGTACTCAGTTTACATGTCAAAACAGTTCTATTTTAAGCAATTCAATTTGGCATAAAAATGCAGTTCAAATGCCAAAACGGTTTTATTTTAAACAATTCAGTTTAGCATAAATACTCAGTTTAAATGCAAAAAAAAACCTCTTGAAACCACTGTTTAGTTCTATTTGACCCATTGCTAGGACCCTCTTAGATGCTACCACTCTGGGTCAGAGTGGACCTGGGAGTGATGGCAATAAAAGGGTAGTCTGCATTTCCCAAAGCCCCAGTGTTCATGGAATCTCACCATCAGAGTTTTCAGTGTCATAACAGGACATTCATTGTGTGTGTGGGGGGTCTTACCCCTCTGCAGTGGTGCAGTCGGTGTATTCTACAGCCGACTTTGCAAGGTCATTTAGGAAAGATACTGTTGAACATATATTTGTGCAGCTTGCATCCAGATAAACACTTACTGGTTGAGTCATACTAAAAGACTCAAAAAATGGTACTTGATTTCTCCTTGCTTAATACTTAGCATTAACATATTTGCCCATCCCCCTCCACTCAGGCAGGATATGACACAACGTCAATTTTTAAGCAGAGTTTAACAGGTTTGAATTCAGAGTTTTTCCTTCTCCTAGACAAGTTGCCTCACCAAAGCTGAAGAACACAGTCTGTCCTACTATTTATTCATAGCTGGAGGGAGAATAATTGGATTCATACCTTTACCAAGGGTATTAGTGCTATGTAAAATACAACCAGTCTCGTCCTGGATTTGAACTCATGTCACCATGTCCATTTCCTATGACGATAACCATTACACCACGGGCACCTCCTTAAACACTTAGCATTATAAGGTATGGAACAAGAGAAAGGAGTTGTCCCCCTACACCTTGGTGTAGTAGCTATTGAAAAGGGAGCCTTCAGGTTGCCCTTGACTACGGTCGCCAACTTTTCACTTAACTTACATACAGATTAAGTTTTTTATTTTTATTTAAATGTTTACGCTATTCATTTCTTTCTTCCATGTTTTTATGAACTACAATTCAAGTTACTCAAACCAATGGTTAACTCGGCTACTTTCATTGACATACTATCAATTCAGATTGTTCATCATCAGCTTATATTACAACCAAGTCGCCAATTTCTACTTAGATGCTTTTTAGAAGAAATACTTTTCATTAATCAATGACTGCACTCTTTTGCCTGTGCTGAAACGTTAAGAGATATTTCAAGAAAAACTTTTAAAATGATGACCTTGATTTAAAATTAAAATAGTTTCTTCTTATTATTATTATTCTTGAATTATCAAATGAACATGAAATTCTTAATTTTAAAACTTTCTCATTATAAAACCTTTCTATAAAGCGGCAATATCTCATCAACTGAAAGCAATGTCGACAAAGGGATGGACTGCCATTGACAGGTTTCCTATCATGTGGAAACCTGATCGCTCCAATGAAATAAAACAGGTTTTCTTCTAAGCTGTAGCCATGTCAGTACAACTGTATGGATGCACCATCTGGTTCCTTATAAAATGCATGTAGAAAAATCTAGATGTTAACTACACAAGAATACTATGTACCGTTCTGAACAAATCCCGGAAGAAACACAACTAAATAGCAGATGTATTGGCCACTTACTACCTATCTCACAAATTATCCAAGTAAGAGAAGTAAGACAGGCTGAGCACTGATGGAGAATAAGGACAAACACATAAGTGATGATATCCAATGAACTCCTATACACCAGTGTTAGCTGACCAGGAAAAACTGACATTCATCAGTTCTGTGTGAACACTGGGCATCATCTAGATGACTGATAGGAGTGGATATTAAAAGAGAATCAAGAGAAACTGAAATTTTGGCATGCTTTGATCATGATGATATATAGTTCAAATAATTCTTACCAAATTGTACTTATTCAAATTGGAAATTAGATAAAGCCTCACTAAAATGATGGCACAGTCGGATGAACCTTCACACAATAATGAACTTAGTGTAATGGTTATCATCATAGGAAATGGAATTGGGTATTCAAGTTCAAATCCTAGACAAAGCTGTTAGTGTGAGAATTAATTTTTTTATTTATAGCGGACTTTTTGTCCTCATCTTGGTAGTTAATTCTCAGATTAAGAAGTCTCATCTCAAAATGATTCCAATTAAAAAGACAAAGCTGTTAGTGTTTTACTTCATTCTATTGCACTTGGAAAAGGCTTGAATCACTCTATTCTTCCCATGTAGCTATGGATTAATAGTATTACAAATTGAGTTCTTTAAACATGGTTAGATTTGTTTGTTTGTTTATTTGTTTGTTTGTATTTGTAATTTAATGGCATATCAACCTACTCAGGTTATTTAATGCCAAATCCATCCTTTTTTTTTTTTTAAGGACAGCAGTGGTACTATTTAGCTGGGAGGATAAGGAGGTTTATACCTTTCCCAAGGGTATTTGTCTGAAAGTGAATGTAATTTCGTGACTGGAGTTTAAACTCATGTACTACGATTCCGCAGTCCAGCGTTTTAACCATTACACCACTGGGACATCTCCAAACTTGGTTAGACAAATCAGTCTAGGGGACGAAAAACTCTGAATTAAAATAAGTTTTACTACGCTTAAAAAATTGACCTTGTATCACATCCTATCAATGGCAAAGGGGTTAAATAGATACTTAGCTTTGGGAAAGGCTTGCATCTTTTCTCTCAGATAAGGGTAAATAGTAGGTTAGATTTGTTACTTAGCCGTGATTAGGCAACCAGTCTAAGAAAAGAAAAGAAAAAAAAGCAATTGAAAAAGGAGCCTTCAGGTCACCCTCGACTAATGTCGCCAACTTTATTTATTAAGTTATTACTTAGAGAAAGTGTGCTTAGTTTAATAAATATCACCATAGAAAATGGAAATGACAACCTGAGTTCAAATCCTGGATGAAGCCTTTGGCATTTCCCTTTGAGCTAATGCCCTTGGAAAAGGTTTGAATCCTTCTCTTTTCATCTCCAGCTATGGATAAAATAGAATGGCAAACTAGGTTCTTTAGTCTTTGTTAGGCAACCACTCTAGGAGAAGTAAAACTCTGAATTCAAACCAGCTGTACTCCACTTAAGAGTTGACCTTGTGTCATATCCTGCCTCTGGTAGAGGCATTAGGTAAATACTTACTTAGCTTTTACGTATATTTGGTTCTATACATAAGGTTAACCTGCTTAGCTGAGTGATTTAGAAGATAAAGGTACCAGGTTAGAATTGAGGGAACAGGGCAAAAGGCTTTTGTTATTCTTCTAAGCAGAATAATTATTAATCTGTTTTGACTGTTTATGGTTGAGAGACTGTCTAGATTTACAAGAGGTGAAAGGTGGAGAAACAGTGAAGAGGCAGTAGGAGGTAAAAGAGAGGATAAAAGGTGGTGGAGGAAGTTGGGCAAACACATACACACAACTCACCCATCATCTAAAAACATACATTTTTATTTCAGTTGTGGTCAAAAGTGCCTAAAACCTTTGATTTTGGGTAAAAATCAATAATATCTTAAAACAATAAGTCAATAATATTTATGTTGTTAATAAAAAGAGAGAAACATAGTTCAACTTCCTCTTCCCTAAGCAATAAACCAAGATCTCAATACTCCATATTCTTGGGGGGTCCTTGTGGTGTAATGGTTAAAGTGGTCGACTGTGGAATTGTAATACATGAGTTCATACTCCAGTCGTGCTATTACATTCACTTTCAGGCAAATACCCTTGAGAAAGGTATGAACCCCCTTATCCTCCCAGCTATGGGTTAAATTGTAACACTACTGTTGTTCTAGGAGAATAGTTTTGGCATTAAATAACCTACAAAGGTTGATATGCCATTAAACAAAGAAACCAATCCATATTCTTGGCAGAATATAGCTACTTGGGAATAATTGTGATCATTGTTTTCCTGATGGTTGTTGGTTGTTCAGTGGGTAGAGTGTGCTCCAATGGCCCTGGAAACCTGGGTTCAATCCCAGGTCGAGTCATACCAAAGACTTAAAAAATGGAACTTGATATATTGTTGCTTAACACTCAGCATTATAATATATCTATCAAGGGTAAAGTGGAGGTGCCCATGGTGTAATGGTTATCGTTGTAGGAAATGGACACCGTGACGCAAGTTCAAATCCTAGACGAGAATGATTGCATTTCCCATAGCACTAATACCCTTGGGAAAGGTATGAATCCAATTATTCTCCCTCCAGCTATGAGTAAATAGTAGGACAGACTGAGTTCTTCAGCCTTGGTGAGGCAATTAGTCTTGGAGAAGGAAAACTCTGAATTCTAACCAGCTAAACTCCGCTTAAAAATTGACTCTGTGTCATATCCTGCCCGAGCGGAGGGGTTGGTAAATAGGATCAAGGGTAAAGTGGAGCAGTCCAAGGGTAAGAGTAGCACCCACCTGACACCTCGGTGTAGTAGCTATTTAAAGTGATCCTTTGAGTCACCCTCGACTAAGGTCATCAACTTTACTTACTTTAGACAGATGCAGTGCAGACCATACAGAATAAATATTTTCCTGGTCAGTTTTCCTCTTATCTCTTCAATTACCTTTTTTCCACTTACCCAACAAAAAAAAAAAAAAAAAAGTGAGGAAGAGGGCGCTAATAGAATAGAATAACTTACTGACTGAATAAGTATGAGAATAAACCAGGCGGGAAAGTTGCAAGTTGCAAGTAGTTGACTTATAAATTCAAAGATTTAGGAGGTGCCGTGGTGTAATGGTTATAATCGCAGGAAATGGACACGGCGACACGAGTTCAAATCCTGAACGAGACTGATTGCATTTCACATAGCACTAATACCTTGGGAAAGATATAAATCCAATTAGTCTTCCTCCAGCTATGGTAAATAGTAAGGCAGACTCGGTTATTCAGCCTTGGTGAGGCAAATAGTCTTGAAGGAAAACTCTGAATTCAAACCTGTTAAACTCTGCTTAAAAATTGACCTTGTGTCATATCCTGCCCGAGCGGAGGGGTTGGTAAATATATATAAATTCAAAGATTCCAAACATGATTATGGTTGTATATATATAAGGTACAACCCAGAACTTTGGAGAATTTTATTAGAACACTCAGCATATTTCCAAATGGAAGTAAAACAAAAAGTATGCAAGCTCAAATGAATACTTTGAAGGAGATAAAATAAACTTGGTCTAATTAATTAATTAACAATTATTCTGTAGTAAAATTCTTCAAATTTTGGAGTTGCTTCCTTTTTACTTGTATATTTGTGCAATGGTTAACAAGCCAGAATAGCGGAGCATTGCTAGAAAGTATCTGGGTGTCCTATACTTCTGATTTTGAGCTCTTTGAACAACCCTTATATATATATATATATATATATATATATATACAGGGTGGAATGATAAAATTGTCGTCCTAAAGAAAACAACACTACACTTCTTGATAAAAATATATCTCTCACACTTTATTCTCGAAAGGGTTGATGTTGGTTGTGTGTGAGAGGTGAGTTGGAGACTGCTACATATTGACCCAAGTTCTTCTGACCATAGCAGCACTTCTTTCTCATCTTGGCTGGGGTTGCTCAACCGTGGGTCACTGAGGGCCACAAGCCCTTAGTCTGCAAGCTGATTCTCAAGCTGGCATTTTGTCCCCAACTGCGACTGACTCAAGCCGTCTGTGTCCTGGTTATATTCTTGTTTGAAGCCCACCTGCTTCTGCTGTTCCTCTGCTTATTTACACAGGTCCATTTCTTGATTGACGGCTCGGTTGATGGTCAATATGTTACATGTGTGCATTGCTAGAAATATGTATGTATTTGCCTGAATATGTATATAATTAGAATTTAAAATTAGAATTTTAAAGATGTAATCTAGTTTGGTTTCTCTCCTTAATGGCATCTTAACCTTCATGGATTATCTAATGCCAAAGCCATCTTTGCCAAAGAAGAGTAGTGGTATTGGCCTAATGAGTAGAGTGTTTACCAATGGTCTGGAAGACTGGGGTTCAATTCCAGGTCAAGTTATACCAAAGACTCAGATAATGGTAATTGATGCCGTCTTGCTTAAAACTCAGCATTGTAAGGTCTGGATCAAGAGTAAAGTGGAGAAATCCAGGGAATGCAGTAGCACCCTCCCCTACAACTCATTCTAGTAGCTATTGAAAAGAGAGCCTTGCCAGAGAGAATAGGTGGATTCCTACCTTTTCCATGTGTATTAATCTCAAAGTGATTATAATAGCATGAATGGATTTCAAAACATGTAGCAATCTAGTATGTGAACCACAATGCCATGGTAACTCACCCTTTTCAGTATATGTTTTATAAATATATACGTACTCGTGTATGTGTATGTACACATCTGAAAGCAATAGATACATTTGCGTTAATGCTTTAGCAAATATAGTCTTTTTACATACATGCGAATGCACCCCCGCGCACACACACACACACACACATTATGATACATAATAATGTCTATGACCCTGGGTTTCATGTATTTTGCATCCATCAGACAGAGAGAAGTTTTTCAGAAAAAGACCAGTTAATATGGTTAGTTTTTTGTACAAAAGTTGGGGCTATTTGTGTGTATGTGTGTCTAAGTTTGTGTGCAATTGAATGTTAGTATGTTTGTGTATGTGCTGTTGCACGCGTGTACATATAACTCATTAACTCCCTAAGTGAGCCAGTAAGAACCATAAACCTCTTTTATATATATATATATATATATATATATATATGTAAATATATATATATATAGAGAGAGAGAGAGAGAAATAGAGAGAGGTTTATATATATAAAAGAGGTTTATGGTTCTTACTAGCTCACTCGGGGAGTTAATGAGTTATATATATATTGATATACATATATATATATATATATATATATATATATATATATATATATATATATATAACAAGGTCATTTCAATACTCAATTAAGTGTCTGTGTGTGTCTCTGTATGTGTCTCTCTGTGTGTCTCTGTGTGTGTGAGTGTGTATGCCTTTTTTTCACCCTCATTCATGACTGGAATAACTCTGAGTATCCGAATTGCAAGTTTTATCTGTATCCTTATAAACTGTCAATCACTGAAAGCCCTAATTTCAATCTGACAGTTATTAGTAATATACTCAAAAGTAACAACAGCATTATCATCACCATCATTACTTTTATTATTATTATTATTATTATTATTATTATTATTATTGATATTGTTAATGGTTTTTATTGTGTTAGTATTATCACTGCAACTGTTGTTCAAAGAGGAGATGTCTAAAAGAGATTATCTATGTCTCTCTATTCAATTAGGGCATTTATTGGTGAAAGCATTGCATTCTGACAAGCCAGGCAAAAATGAATAGGGTGGATTATATCTGCCTCTAAGTGATTTCAGCATCACTTTTTTTCTTATTTCTTCAAGCTTTTTTCTTTTGTTGTTGTTTATTTTCAGTTTTTTTTTTTCAGGTTAAAAACCATTCTTTCCAAATTCCTTAACATTATACTTTTGTATTAAACAAAAACAACTTTTCTCCTCTTTCTCCTCAACTTACTGTGTCTTTTTATTTTTCTATTGTTATTTCCTTCTTCCATCTTTTTATATTTTTGTTATATACATATATTATATATCATTCATATATGTGAGTATGTGTATGTATGTATGTACATGTGTGCATGCATTCTATGCTGCAAAGCAAACATATATATATAAAATCAAGTAAAATTTTCCCTACCAACCCAAAAGCATCATGGTTAGAGTGTTAGCCAATGGTCTGGAAGACTGGGGTTCAATTCCAGGTCAAGTCATACCAAAGACTCAAAAAATGGTACTTGATGCCTCCTTGCTTAACACTCAGCATTATAAGGTATGGATGGATCAAAGGAGTGGATCAATCAAGGGGAAGGAGTCATACCCTCCCCTACACCTAGGTATGGTAACATTTGAAAAAGGAGCCTTTGACTTTGCCCTTGACAATGGTCAGCCAACTCATTTAAATATATATATATATATATATATATATATATATATATATATATATATATATATATTATAGACAAGGTTTTGAACATATTGTCTATCAAATAATTTTAGCATATAAGCAATGAAGGCTACTTTGAAAAATCTATTGCAGTTAATCCAGACCTGATGAATAATCAAAATAAATAAAAATCGAACGTATAATTTTGGGACTTTGCAAGATTGTGTGGTTCTCATAAAGGTTATAAAAGACAATAAAAAATTAATAAAAATTCTAGAGATTACCAAAAACAAAATTTGTCTTAAAACAATAAAGATGTAGACAGCACAATAAAAGATGCAGATAGCACTATAAAAGTAAATTCAATAATAAAAATTCTTTATCTTAGAAGTTCATGAAACACCAAATACTTATTCATATGAGGATGGGCAAAACAGTTCATAAACTGAAAAGTTCATAACACTCTTGGTTAAAGTCTGAATACAAATATTCTCCTTTCAAATAAGGTAGACAAGGCTTTTCAACTTTGATATGGCAACAGGTCTAAGAGAAGGAAAACACTGAATTCAGACCAATTGTACTTGGGGCTGGGTAAATGCATATATGTTTGAGGGTGGACTGAAAAGTTCATATAATGATGTCATGTCTGTGTTTGAAGACTTTTTTCACAAATGGGATCCAATCACGGCAACACAGATGTCAGAAGAGAGTGGACTACAAAGAAGACTATGTTGAAAAATAAACATAACTTAGTCACATTCCATTAGAGTATCTTGGTCAACCTTTAAACTATTTAGATTATCTCATATAAATATATTTACCAGGGGTGACTGAGATCAGGTAAATTTGCATTAAATTGATCCTGTTGGTGGTTTAAGGGTTCAGGCAGTTGGGTAAGTCTTCAGAGGGCTAAATTATCTGTTTTGTGGACATTTGGATTGAACTTTGCAAATTAGATAAAAAAAATATGATGAACCATACAATGGTCACTTGTTTATGGGCCAGAATTTCACCAGAAATCAACTTATGACCTCTAGATACCCTTATGTTGGAAAGAATTTAATATTCATTACACTTTTGACACTTACATAAAAGGATAAAAAATCAAAAAATTACATCTAAAACCAGGCTTTGAAAGAGAAATAATTGCACACAGCAATATCAAACTAAATGAAATGAATCAACACAGTTTCATATAAATTTTTGCTTCTAACAATGGAATTATACATGTCATGTAATGAAAATCAATTTTTAACAACTTAAAGAAAACTTTGATTATTGATGTTTTATAAATAAGCAAGGCAGAACTGAATGAAGTTACATTAAATGAACAGCATGTAAGTCTTAGTTTTAGAATATACATATGAATAGTAAGTTCTACCTTTATATTTTTTATGATATTTCCAGATATATAGAAAAAATTTGGGTGTTTTTTTACCCCCAAAATAGGCATTTTTGAGGAGTGTTTTGTTAAAATCTGGTTCTAAAGTATAAAATTTCACTGAAAACGTCATTAAATAATTTTACTAAACTATTCAGTCGAAATGATTCAAACATTTCAGGAAACCGCTGGGGAAATTTGTTTTAAATTAACATATACCTGAGCTAGAAAGAAATTTTAAAGAGTCCATCTGAATTTGATGAAATATTTTTATACACAAGTTTTACCACAATTTTTGATAAAATTATCAACTTCAAAACATTAACTTTTCATCAAAAAATGATTGAAACTAAATTCAATAAATCCATGTTTGCCCCAAAATTCATGATTAAGAATATAGTCATATATACTGTTGTACTAGTACCAGACATGATGGTTAGAGTGTTTGCCAATGGCCCGGGAGACCTGGGTTCAACCTCAAGTCGAGTCATACCAAAGACTCAAAAAATGGTACTTGATGCCTCCTTGCTTAACACTCAGCAATATAAGGTAGGGATCAAGGGTAAAGTAGAGCAATCCAGTGAATGGAGTAGCGCCCTCCCCTACACCTTGGTGTAGTAGCAATCGAAAAAGGAGCCATCGGGTCACCCTCGACTAAGGTCGCCAACTTTACTTACTTACTGTTGCACTAAGAAGCATCAAAAACATCTTGCCCAAGCCCACTGTGAAGTGTTACCATACTATTATGGCGATTGGGCGTCCGCGCTAAGCCTGGCATCAGTATGGTTGGCGAGAGGGAGCTCCAGGTTGACTAAGGAGGGGCGATTCGGTCCAGGGCAGAAACGCAGCAGGCAAAAAACCCCGTGTCGGGCAGTAGTGGGATCGCGCCTGTGTATATCAGTCCATTCTCGTTCAGCCGTTACCGTGCGTATTTGTATGTTTGTGAGCTCTCGTAAGAATTTGCATACGTGCAAATTACCTCTCGCTAGTTTGAGATCTCCCCTTGTCAAATATGCTCGCGGCAGCCATATCGGTTTCCTCTCTACAAGCCAGACACGTTCGTGCGCGCTTCGAATGCCCAGGTACGTTACTTTCACACTACAAACTGTAATGCAGTTGGGTAAATGTTACTGTGCAACAAATTGTTAAAGGGAAACATGTCACCTGGAGACAATGCAATTATGAAAGCGTTACTATGTTACAATTGCACTTATAATTAATTTTATCATTTTTAACTGATATCATTTTCTTAACATAATCTTTTTCCTTTTTCCTATTTCCTTTATTTATTGTTATTTTTACAATTTCTTTATTTTTCTTTATTTTTTTTCCCCCTATATCATTTTCTTTGTTGTCTCTTTCAGCATCAATTTGTTTACTACTAACTGAATCTTGTTGACTGACCACTAGCTGACCAATCACTTGACTCACTCTGGCCAAATTTTTTCAGGTCAGCAACTGCAAAGAAAATATGTTTTGCTGTGGTTTCTGAATTCCAACTAGCTAGAACACTTTCTCAACTATTTTTTTTTTTTTTTAAGATTTTTGTTCTCTGTTTCTTCTACTGTGTTTTTTTTTCTTTATTTGTTGGGTAAGGGACTGTTGGTTCCTGTTAGAGGAGAAAGCAGAAGGCAGGAAAAAATAACTTCCTGTGGCAAATAAAAAAGACTTTCAAGATAGAGGCCTATTATATGAAGTGGCTACAGTAAAAAAAAAAAAAAAACATGAAGACAAGGTGAGCTGATTTTAGGTGACCTATGTTAAAGTAAGAAGGAACTAAATACACTAATTTTTATTTATAAATAAACATGATTACTATCTTAATTCACTAGACTGCTGTTTATTCAAGCACACAATTCATTCTTTAGTAACTTTTCTTCTCACTTCACCTTGATAGTTTAAGAGTAACAATGAAAGCTTTAATTGATTATTATTTCTGAATCAATTATATTTAGAGTGCTATGAAAAACCTTTTTTAACAAACTTTCTAAGTTCTACCTATTTGTCTCTTGTTCATTGAAATCTATGAATTACATTTCAAACTATGCAACAGACCCCAAATTTCCATCAATATATACTGAATCTTATTTTCTAAATTCTTTCTGCACCATTGGAAAAAAAACTCCCATGATCCTTCATTAATGAAGACATTAGACAAGAAGGTAAAATAGATTCAAGAGCCTGTAAGCAACCAGGAGTCTTTAAGGTAAATAGCTGAATTTAAAGAAAAATTTTGTCAGATCTGAATTAGCAGTCAGATCAAGGGCCAATATAAAAGAGAGAAAGAAAGGGTGAGATGAAGTAAGAGAGATACAAATAGGAAAGAGAAAGAGGAAGTAAAAAAATTGATGAAAAAAACCAAAAAAAAAAAACAAAGGGAAGAGAGGAAGTAAGAAATACAAAAAAATCACTTGAAAAAAAATTGATCTTCGGAGGGTAAAGAGTTAGATAACATTGATTTTAAATACAGAGAGAAGAAGACAATGTTGAAAGAAGAATGATAGGATGACAAAAAAAAAGGAGTTGGTTATTGGGAAAAGATAGAGAAGAGGAAATCAGGAAAAAAAAACCCAACTGATTTTAAAAGAAAGAAGAAATAAAATCAAATAGAACAGATTAAAATTAACTTGAGAGGAAAGGAAAGGAGATAAGAAAACGAGGGGAATTTGACTGGAAGAATGTAAGCTAAAGAGTTAGAGAGATAAAGAGACAGAGAAGGACAGAGAGAGAGAGAGAGAGAAACAAGAAAGATGTAAAAGAGAGAGACAAGAAAGAAAAGAGAGAGGAACAAGAGAAGACTGAGAGACAGGCAGACAGACAGAAAGAAAAAGATAAAAAAAAGAGTGTGAGAGACAAGAAAGAAAGAAAGAAAGAAAGAACAAGGAACAGAGAAGAAAGAAAGAAAGAAAGAAAGAAAGAAAAGCGGGACAACAGAGAGAGAGAGAGAGAGAGGAAAAAGGTGAGAAGAGTTCAGGTAAAATGAGCCCAAGTTCAAGTAAATTGACATTTTAAAGATTTGCAAGAGGGAATCATTAAGTAAATTGGTTAAATAGTAAATATTAATAAACACTACAGAGAGAGAGAGAGAGAGATGGAGAGAGAGAGAGAGAGAGAGAAAGAGATGGAGAGAGAGATGGAGAGAGAGAGAGAGAGAGAGAGTGATGAAGAGAGAAAAGGGATAAGGAAATTGATTGAAAGGAAAAAAGATAGAAAGGAAGTAAAAAAAAGGGTAGGGTAGGGTTAGGTTTTAATGTTATGGTGGGGTGAGGATAAAAGCTGGGAGGGCTGACCAAAATTTTTGTCAATGACTCAAATCAACAGGAAGAGCAAATTGACTGAACTCAGACAATTTTCTGAGACAGTGATATTTAACCCTATTATGATTTGAACTTTGACTTCAGGTTGGTGTCACCAAGGCAAATCTCCTTTCCCCAGACCCATCCATTCCCTATGTCACTATTTTATTTATTTATTTATTCATTGAATCCTTTTCTGTTTTGATTTTTGTCTTTTGTTTGAACAGATGCTCCTGAAATAACAGTCCCCTTCCTTCTCTCACTACAAATACACACTCTTACTTTCAGATTCTACTAATTGTGACATACCTGGACAGGTGCTCCTCACATCACACACACAAGTGCCATGCTGTAGGGATTTTTTTTTTTTAATTTTTTTTTTTTTATGCCTGGTCATGAGAGAACAGGTACTTTTACACATATGCAAGCTGCACGTTCAAAAATAAATACCGCTCTTGTAGGCAAATGATTGAATTCATTTATTCAGTAACTGAGGACAGGTGTTTCAGCATTAATTATTTATTTCTCTTCTTAATTTTTCTTGTTTAGTCTCCATGCTTGAGGTTTATTTGATCTTTTTTGAAAAAAATACTGCTTTCCTAACCATAAATACAGTTTTGGGTTTTTTTTGTATTTATTTTGATTTGGTACCTCTGAGATTTTTATTTGAATCTTCACTCCAAAAGTTGCAAGTTCCGAAGATCAAATGACAGCAAGTCTATACAGCATTTGTCTGGACAGCTACGTTGCAATCTGTAAATCTATGCATTACCCCTTTATTGTATAAGTTGCTCACCTGTATGCATATCTTCATAAGAATTTCAAATGATAAAATAAAAAATGCTTTTAAATTGGATTGGTTTGGTTTTATGGCATATCAATCATTGTAGGTTATTTAATGCCAAATCTATTTTTATACATTAACAGTGCTATTTCAAACAATTCAATTTAGCATCAGTACACAGTTTAAATGACAAAAGCAGTTCTATTTCAAGCTATTTAGTTTAGCCAACAGATTTAAATGTTTCCAAGTATTGGTATATATCACTTACAATTCAATTAAACATCAGTCATTTGTTTACACATAAATGTCAAAACAGTTATATTTCAAACAATTCAGTTTAGTATAAGTACACAGTTTAGTTCTATTTGACCCATAGATAGGACCCTATCAGGTGCAACCACCTTGGGTCAGAATGGACCTGGGAGTGATTACAACAAAGGGTACTCCACATTCCTCAAAGCTCCAGCATTACTGGAACCTCACCATCAGATTGTCTGATGTCATATCCACGACACTTGTTGGGGATGGGGTCTTACTCCTCTGCAGAGATCCAGTTGTTGTATTCTACTGCCCCAGTCTACTGGGCCAGCTTTTAAAGTTTCAGTTTTGATCATCATTTTTTTTTTTTTCATTGCACCAAATACACTTTGATAAACTTGTTGGTTTTGACCCTTCATATTGATTACATGATTATGTAATCGTTGAACTTATGCTTAGAATCTAAGATTTATTGTTCCAACTAATCACAGAATTTCAAACTGAACATTTTGATGGGTAAACTCTACAAAACTGATTTCTTATTTGTTACAATTTGATCTGGTACTCTGGCCTGAACTAGATGAACTGTGTGAATTTCTGGATTAAATGAACTGTGTGAATTTCTGGATTAGATTAACTGTATGAATTTCTGGATTAGATTAACTGTGTGAATTTCTGGATTAAATGAACTGTGTAAATTTCTGGACTAGATGAACTGTGTGAATTTCTGGATTAGATTAACTGTGTGAATTTCTGGATTAAATGAACTGTGTGAATTTCTGGATTAAATGAACTGTGTGAATTTCTGGACTAGATGAACAGTGTGAATTTCTGGATTAAATGAACTGTGTGAATTTCTGGATTAGATGAACTGTGTGAATTTTTGGATTAGATTGGTTGATACTGGCTGGGATTTCCCCATATAAACGCTCAGGATTTTTTTTTCTTTTTTTTGGAGTTTTTCATTCAGACAAGGAGCATGTAGCTTACAGGGTGGTGACCAGGAATTCTGGATCCTGGTTAGGGTTGCTACTTGAGCTAATTTGATGTACAAGAACCTGAAATTGTCGATGAGAGTAGTGCATCACTGATGACCATACTGTATGCATTCTAAGGATGTATCACAAGACTTAAAACCCTTTCACAATAACATCCACTTTCAGACTAATACCCCAGGGAAAAGTATGAGATCTTCTATCCTCCTAGCTAAGGGTGTGGTGCTACAGCCCCAAATATGAACTTAGTGTTGCGTTAATGTCATGTCAAAAGTTGTAACATCCACACAAATACAAAACAGACACAGTTGTTTCTTGAGATGAAAATTTATTATTGCTAACGTTTTTCATAGCAGCTGCCAAATGAGAGATAGATTAAAGGATATACCTCAACTCACTTAGAGAGAAAGAAACTTTAACCCAAGACAGCAACCACAAACTTAAATTCTTCTTCAACCCTACCAAACCTCACTCCAATAGGGCTGCTAGTCGTCCAACTGCCCAACTTGGACTGTCTCTGTCTCCAACTAGAACTACAATTGACCAACTTGAACTTGCAACTAAAAATTCAAAGTTTTTAACTAGCACACAATTTATCATTAAAATAGACTAATTGTGACAGTCAATTGACTAAAATCCCATAACGGGACTTTATTTTTGCATGTGTGAAGACGTGGCAGGTTGGCACTTGATCCCCTATAGAATAAGTCCTCGTTCAGAGTTTTTCTCTCAGGCATATAAGAACTGGCATATTACGTGAGGGATTAATTTAGAGCCAGACTGACCGCCGCTGGCAAAGGGGTTCCAAATTTCACACTATCACACACCCACCAGGCCGCTAAACTTCTTTCCCTTAGATAACAGAAGAATACGGGCCTATTGGTCTTAGTCGTAATAATATTAATATTGTAGTAGTCGGCAACTCCGGTTTTCCGTGTGATATTTTAGGAATTAATAGGACAATTCTAAGCAAGATAGCATAAGGTGAATAGAAGCTGAAAAGAAGCATGAAGTAACAACATAGACCACATGGTAACATAAAAATACATGAATTCCTTTACTACAGTTATATACACCTTTCAAGGTGTCAAAACATATAATAATTGGACAGTCCACGAATATAAATGTCTTTTCTTGACTTTTATCTTTCTTCAAATTGAGAGAGAGAGAGTGGTAAACGAAATTTGGGTATAAAGGAAAATGGCCCCAAAGTTACTTATCTTATATTTTTTTTGACGGGGTTCCACTGGAGAATCTTTTCTTCTTTCACAGGCTAATAGACTTTGTTCTATTTTTTTACACTGGCTTGAAGAGCCTGGGGTCCTTCGTGTCTCAGTAATTCTTTTGTCTTCCACCAGGAGTAAAATGGCTATGGTTCGTTCGCCCGCTACGAACCCTGCTCAAAAACTAATCTTTCTTACTATCTATTTCCGTTGAGGGGAAGGGGTCCCCACTTCCGTTTTGAGGTCCCAGCCAATCATTTGGCTTCTCTCTTCCTCCTTCCTGGTCAGCCGATTTCTTAGGGCTACTAGATTCCACCCAAGTCTGGTTACTGGGTACAAACATCTGTTTGTCCTCATCCCGACCTCTGTGACCCACATTCTCTCTTAAAGGTCACTTTTTTGACGGCTAGATACTATTAATTCAAAATAGGAGGATAGTATTAATCTTCCTCCTCCCAGTGGGATATCACGTGACATAATTAACTAAAATAATCAATTATAATACCTAATTATATTACATGGGTTATAAAGTACCACTGCTGTTCTTTAATAAGGACAGCTTTGGCATTAAATAACCCATAAAGATTGATATGCATTTGAACAAAGAAAACAAACAAAAATCATTTCATTAAATTTTAAGTTGCATTTTTCTTAACGGTTGTATTTATAATATATTTATATATATTCACTTGATCGTTTTACATATTTGATTTTAAGTATAAAGATTACAATCCTATTTTTAAGGAAATTCTCTACTTGCAATGCTTTCTCAATAGCCTCTGATATAGCAGTGGATCTAGGTCTTATAAGAATGTAGAGTGACGCAGTTGCACAATCCTGTTTTTGCCAAAAAGCAGCTGAAAAAAAAAACTATTGATTATTAATACTAATTCATCTAAACATCTCGGCATCAATTTAAACATCTAAGCAGCAGTCAAAACATCTAAATTGTAGTCTGGACATCTGAGCAGCAGTCTAAACATCTAGGCTGGAGTCTAAATATCTAAACAGCAGTCTTAACATTTAGGGAGTGATTTACACATCTTAGCAGCAGTGTAGACATCTAAGCAGCAGTCTGAACATCGAGACAGCAGTCTAAATATCTAAACAGCAGTCTAAACATCTTGACAGCAGTCTAAACATCTATACAGTAGTCTAAATATCTAATCAGCAGTTTAAATATCTTAGCAGTGATCTACACATCTTAGAAGCAGTCTAGACACCTACACAGCAGTCTAAACATTTAGATAGCAGCTTAAATATATACAAAGCAGTCTAAATATCTAAACAGCAGTCCAAACATCTTGACAGCAGTCCAAACATCTTGACAGCACTCTAAACATCTAAGCAGCGGTGTAAATATCTAAGTTGTCTAAACATCTTGGCAGTAATCTACACATCTGAGCACCAGTCTAGACATCTAGGCAGGAGTCTAAACATCTTAACAGCTGTCTAAATATTTAAGCAACAGCCAAGACATCTTGGCAGCAGCAGTCTAAACATCTAGACATCAGTCTAAATATCTTACCAGTAATCTAATCATGTAAGCAGCAGTTTAAATATCTAGACAAGATAAATTTATTATATATGTTGTTCAACTGTACATGTCTTTATTAAGATTTTAAATTGTAAAATCCAAAATGCTTCTATACTTTTTATCACACCTAACACCCTTTTCCAGTTGGCTAAGGCTGTTGAAATCACTGACTGCTTCTCTGCGGAGAGGTAAGACCCCTGCCCTCAACAAGTGTCCTGGATATGACATTGAACAATCTGGTGGTGAATTTCCAGTAATGCGGGAGCTTTGGGGAATACGGAGTACCCCTTCATTGCAATTAATCCCAGATCCACTCTAGCCCAGAGTGGTAGCACCTGATAGGGTCCTAATCTATGGGTCAAATAGAACTAAAGTGTCTACTTATTCTAAACTGAATTGTTTGAAATAGAACTGTTTTGATATTAAACTGTTTGTAAACAAAAACTATACTTATACTAAACTGAATTGTTTGAAATTTAATTTAGCCTTAAATGACCCAAAAAGGGTTGATACATCATAAAACAAAAGAGCCAACCAACCTAACAAACTTTCATCAGTTGCATAACAACTATCCATGATTGCCCAATTGTTGAACTTACTCTCTGAAAGTCTCTGAACTGTCTCTGAAGAACTTTTAAAACCATTTCACAAATCTTTATATAGCTGATTATTTTTCAATAAAAAACGAAATTATGACTTAAAGAAAATGTTTGGAAAAAGTTGTTTTTTGAATTTAAACACCTTTCTCGATTATTTCACCAACTTTATTGGTGTTGCAGTTTAACTGTTGATATAATGTTCTACTTTATGCTGCAGCTTAAAGTGTACTACTAACACCATTTATATATCATATATATTAGAATGATCTCTCTTGCCTTTTTTTACTGTCATGGTCAAAAAATTCTGTTAAAGGCTACAAAATTCTGTTAAAGGTTACAAAAATTCACCATTTATATATCACATATATTTGAATGATCTCTTTTGCCTTTTTTTACTGTCATGGTCAAAAATTCTGTTAAATGCTACAAAAATAAGAAAATATTTCGTTCTTTTTTCACTGATTAGTTAAATCTTATGTAATGGCAGCAATAGGCATATGAGGTTAAGGGTTAAATTATTTCAGTTCTCCATAAGAGTTTAAAAAATTTTCTGTATCTTTACAAATAGTCCTTAGGATCAATCCTTGTGCTTCAAATATTATTAGCGTAATATTTTCTCATTTCATTATTTTCACACGGTCCCCTCATCATCATCATCATATCGCGCTGGTAGCACGGATATCCCTGACCCTCTCTCGCCACTCCTCCCTATCGTTCATCGCCCTAGGTAGGTCTTCAGGACAACATCCCATATCCTCATATAGCGGCTGAATGTATGTTCGTGCTGGTCGTCCTGCTTTTGCGCGGCCATGTGTGGGGATCCATAAGAGTACATCTCTTATGAGTTCATCTCTGCTTCTCCAGCAGTGTCCTGCATGTCTGGTTCGTCTAACTTGAATAGTTTTCGTGATAGGGGGCAGGTGGCCGTACAGTTGGTGTCTTATGGGGTGTTGCTGCCAGGACTTGTTCAGGATTGCACGCAGCATTCTTGTGTAATTGCCATCTAGCTTCTTCTCCAGCTGTTTTGTTAGCGTCCATGTAGTGCAGCCATATAGCAGTATCGATGTGACCGCTGCCTGGAAGAAACTGCGTTTCATTTTATCGGTTAGGTCTGATTTCCATATAATCGATAGCCTATTGACAGTCCCCTACCTTGCTTAAAAACATTTGATTGATTGATTGATTCTAAAAGCATGTCAGCCTAAAGGTTTGGGAATCCCATTTTTTGTAAGTTCATATTTATACCAATTTTTTTTGTGTAATTTTTTCTTAAAAGGTTTTTTTTTGCATATGATCCTATGAAATACTAATAGTTTTTAGACAGATTTATTTGACCCCTAGATGGAACCCTAATAAGTACAATAACTATGGGTCAGAGTTGACCTGGGAGTAATAGCAATGAAGGAGAACTCCACACTGTCCAGATCCTCATAACTTGAGCCTCACTATCAGATTATGTTTACTTTTTGCTGGATGTCTTAGCTCTCTGTAGGGGACATAGTAAGTATATCAAAAACTCCATCAACTGGGCATTTAAAACATTTCAGTCTGGTCTTCTAGTTTTAAAAATGTTAGTGGGGGGGAACCTTTAAGTCCTAACATTCTTGATTATTATGAAAATAGAATCATATTTTAAAGAAAACAATTGAGTCAGGTGAAATGAAGATAAATTTGATTAAACAGTGACATAATCATCTTCATTATCGATATCAGAATCTCGGTATATGGCAACAAATTTTTAGTTTTGATGAAAAAACTGGGATAATTTTATTGGTAATTTTATTTCTGAAATTCAATTGTACAAAAGTCTTACAGTACTAAAAACCAAATTATAATCCTAATGAGCCAGTCCTGGTAAATATAAGGATGAGCTGAAAAGTTCATAGGATGATGTCATATCTATACTTGATTTCTTTTTTTACTAAAGTGATCCAAGCACTGCAAAAGTGAAGCAAGAAGTGTTTGGACTACAAAGGAGACTATGTTGAAAAAGTAACCTCATTTGGTTACATTCCTCGAGAGTATTTTGATCAGCCTATGAATTTTTCAGATGATTCTGGTAAAAAGGACAGCTTTATATTCTCTTGAGTTTGTTTTGCTAAGTGAGGCTTTATATCTTTTTTGGAGGTTGTCAGTGAGTTATTGTTAAATAAAAGATTAACTGTATCTATTATTTGAGAGTTACTCAAGATAATTTTAAAATATTGAAACTATTATCCCAAAAGCAGAAACTGTTCATATCAAATAAGTTTAATTGAAAGGTGATGACTTTGAGATCAATTTGAGAACTTGGCTATGATTGTATAATCTTAGTCTGGAGGCCAAGGAATTCTAGAAGTTGAGAAAAGCAATTAAAAATTTAATCAGTCAGTTCCAAGACATTGACAAACAGACAGGAGTGAAAATTCCATGCACATATTTTTCCATCGCTTTAACAAAAGAAACAAATCCCTGGAATTATGACCTAAACAATAATGTCTCCATGTTTAATCCCCACAACAAAAAAACATGAGGCCCACAAAGAAAAAAAGAAGATTGGTTATCAAAGGAACACAACACAACAGGGGAGTCGAAGCAATCATTGCCATTATCGAAAGAAGAGAGCTCATGGCTATTCAACATTTTTTTTCAAATCGTTAAAAATAAGAGTGTAGAGAGTTTATCAATAATCAATTAATAGATTTTTCCATTTTGAAATTGGTGAGTAAAATATGATAACCATTTTGTTTGTTATGTTATCATATTTACCCAACCCCACCACTCAGGCAGGATATGACACAAGGTCAATTCTTAAGCAGAGTTTAACAGGTTTGAATTCAGATTATTCCTTCTCCTAGACTAGTTGCCTCACCAAGGCTGAAGAATTCAGTCTGTCCTACTATTTACCCATAGCTGGAGGGAGAATAATTGAATTCATACCTTTCCCAAGGGTATTAGTGCTATGTGAAATGCAATTAGTCTCGTCCAAGGTTTGAACTCGTGTCGCCGTGTCCATTTCCTACGATGATAACCATTACACCACGGGCACCTCCTCTTTGTTTGTTATGTTATGGTATCCATCAGGCTCACGAGACATTATGAATTTGTGTCTGGATCTTGGTATAAGCCTAAATAATTCAAGATGTCAGTATGGTTCAAAAAAAGGACAAGGTACTATAAACTTAGCATTACTGTATTTAAAGAAAAACTTTAATCAATACATATATATATATATATATATAGCGAAGTAAAGTTGGTGACCGTAGTCGAGAGCAACCCAAAGGTTCCCTTTTCAATAGCTACTACACCAAGGTGTAGGGAAGGGTGCTACTCCTTTCCTTGGATTGCTCCACTTTACCCTTGATGCATACCTTATAATGCTGAGAGTTAAGCAAAGAGATATCAAACATGGAAGTAAATAATGGAAAGGAATCAGACAGTATGAAGAAAATAGATAAACAATGTAATCTAAAAATGATGAATTTATTATGAAAGAAAGTTAACATATGATATTTCTTTGTATATATATTTTCTTTTCCCCTGTTATTTTATTTAATTAAAACACCCACCGTTGTTCTAACAACCCTTGTTTCATCATCTTAAAGTCCTGATGAAGGTTTACTAAAACCAAAACGTTTTAACATTGACTTTCCTTTATAATAAATTGATCACTTCTGGTTCATTTTGTTTTTCTATTTTCTTCATATATATATATATATATATGCATATGTTCTTTGCATACTGAAATATTGTTGTGTGAACACATCCAAAGTAACGTAAATCAGGAACAGAACAGAGTTTACAGACAGGATTGAACAGTACTAAAAGTAGACATGCCACAAGGTTCACAGGCAGCAGGTGGACCTGTACAGATATCAAGTGGTATCCGAGACACCAGAAATGATCACTCTTCATGATAATGGGGAGATGAAATTGCCAATTCACACTTTCCTTTCTTTTATTTACTTGCTGCAGAAATTAAAATGATTAGATTTAATACAAACAAAGGAAGTGAATCACACACACACACACACACACACACACATACATATATATATATATATACTGAAGAGTTGTGAAACAATGAAATTGTCTGTGGATGACAAAATAAATGCTCCCTCCCATGGGTTAAGCCCTCTTGTGGAGAATTTGCTGGCTTCCACATCAGTTGAAATGTAATAGCTTTTTTCATCAATTGAGTACTCCCAATAGCCGATAATGTATATTTAAAAAGATATAGATAAAAATTCCTTCACTAACACAGAGAATCATGATGACTCTAGGGTAAGATATCTGACTGAAGTAAAGTCAGCCGGGTTTCAATCCCAGCTTAAAGCATTTCATTTATCTTACCTCACTGAAGAGTTGTGATACAACAAAACCGTTCCTGTGAATAACACTATATATATATATATATATATAGAGAGAGAGAGAGAGAGAGAAATATAAATTATAACATTGTGTTTGGTTTCTTTGTTTTATGGCATATCAACCTTCTTGGGTTGTTTAGCCCAAGCCATCCTTCTAGAAGAACAGCAGTGATGCTATTTAACCCAGAGCTGGGAGGATAAGGGGGTTCATACCATTCCTAAGGGTATTTGTTCAAAAGTGAACATAATAGCGCAACTGGAGTTTGAACTCGCTCACTATGATTCTTCAGTCCATCACTTTAACCATTACACCACATTGTGTAATTTCATATATAGAAATAACCTTATCTATAATGTGTGCTGAAAAGTTCTTGGCCTATGCAAGGAAGAAATGTCAAATAAAAAAGAAAAAAAGAAAAAAAGAAACTTGGCAAAATGGAATAGTATCTAAAATACACTTGAATTTCTGAGAGCCATGAAATGCAGGATAAATTAGTCTTTTCTTGGATGGTTCTGTAACTTTTCAGTATTTCTATTATACTAGTTATTTAAAAAAAAACAAATCTATGTTGATAATATATTTTAGTTGTCTTAAGAGAAAGAAGCAAAGCTTTCAATAAAGACCTATTTTTTGTAAATACATAAATAAACCTCAACTAGCAAATATGATACATTGTTGAGATTCATTGAAGATGTCAATGTGAAAAAAGATCATGTAGCTTATAAAATAGGAATATATACATTAAAAGCGTAACAAAACTGGCTTCATAAATTTCTTGCAATTGTTACAATATGTGATATAATGGCCGAGGTATTTCGTTTTCTGCCTTTGGGTTTAGTTAGGCTGAGAACCTTTTGGCTCAGTGCATGGGTTACTTAGGTGCAACATTAACGCAGGTGTTCATGCGCACGCGTGCACAGAGCGGATGTATCACTCAGAAATGTCACAATAGCCCAGATGAGAAACAGGGCTAGAGAGTGCGAATGATGTCACGCACCAGAAGCATGCAGTGGATTGTGGGAATTTTGAAGAAAGTTAGTTGAGTTGAGAACAGGACACCGAACGAGAAGGGTCGACTTTCGGGGCTCGTAGAGGCGAGTCAAATTTGCGAGCTACGGACGCCGCACCAGATGGGGGGGGCAGATGGAAAAGCCAGAATAGAAAGAATGTGCATCTCTCTCCTTATGGCGAAGAACCTTTAAACTCAAAGGTAATAAAAAGTTTCGTACCTGAACTAAGAAGTCGTAAGTGTTTTTCGTGTTTCGAGATTCCTATGTTTTATGTATACATGTTATGAACAATCTATGTACGTTTCCCATATCTCTATCATGGGTGTGGTACAAATATTTACTGAAAGAGATAGCAGTCTAACATCAGTTGAAAAAGATAAACATAAAAGGTGGTCTTCTATCTGCGGAAATGTTGATACAATTGAAAAGCTGCAGAGTTTAGTGAAGGTAGGTAGAAAATCTGTGATCAGAATCCTTGGGGACAAGGTGAGAAATTGTGTTGAGTCATGTCAAGCTATTTTCACTAAATATTTGTAAATGAGACAAGATGCAGTCTGTTCCATAATTTCTGATGCCATTTGGATGACCATGGCTGCTGTTTTGCTTCAGCATGCAGAAACAGATTCAGACTTTTTAACAAATTATGGGGGTATGGCTATGATCCAGAAACTAAGGATTAGACATCTGTGTGCAAGTCTCTATCAATAAGTAAGTAAAGTTGGCGACCTTAGTTGAGGGTGATCCAAAGTTTCCCTTTTCAATAGCTACTACACCAAGGTGTAGGAAAGGGTGCTACTCCATGCCCTGGAATGCTCCACTTTACCCTTGATCCTTACCTTATAATGGTGAGTGTTAAGCAACGTGGCATCAAGTACCATTTTTTCGAGTCTTCGGCATGACTTGACCTGGGATTGAATCCCGGTCTCCTGGACCATTGGCGAACACTCTATTCATTAGGCTAATGGAACCCTTATCTAGTTCTGCCCATGGTCTTTTTTGAGAAAGTGGGTGCAGGTCCTCAGGAATATGCTTATGAAAATCAGTATTATTTGAAAGTCTTGATCATCTTGATACGAGGCATTTCAAATGGTGAGACAAGTGGTCCAAGGGTTTGCAACAAATTCATCATGTCAATGCATTGGAACTCTCAGCTTAACTTGTCCAACAGTTTTCTTCCACTGGAATGTGTAAATGCAGTACCTACTATTTTCACCAAACCTAGCTTCATTTAATGCTTCCTTATTTCCTAAACTGAAAATTCATCTTAAAGAGATTTGAGGACATGGAGGACTTTAAAAGAGATATGATGGCAAAATCCATGAGTTAACGAGTTTGTTTCTTCTTGTCAATTAACCCAGGGTCTGGTCAGGTTTAAGTAATCTGTTTTTATCTCAAAGTCTCAGAGAATTCATTTAATCATTATTATTGTACTCCGAGCAAATTTTTCATGCCAGCATTAGCTGGTGTTCTTTCTCTGTAGTTTGAGTGACAGCAAATCTCTTCAAGTCTGCAGGACTCTTCTCAGTATTCTGACCACTTTTACTGACTGTTCCAAGTGTACCAACTAAAATTGGTATCACTATCATCCTTTTGTTCCACAGTTATTTTTAGTTCTCAAGTAAGGTCTAAGTATTTGTCTGTCTTTATGCTCTTTTATTTTCCCTCTGTTGTCTGCCAGAACAGGAAAATCCTTAGATGACAAGTTACTTTTTTTATTATTCATAAATACTACATCTGGTTTTCTAGTTTGGATAAGGAAATTTGTTAGTGTCTCAAATTCCCAGAGAATTTTATGCATCTGATCCTCCTGTGCATATTCTGATTGGATATATACCATTTGTTAGTATGGTCAAATTTTAATCTCTTGCACTATTCCTGGGGGATCACCTTTCCTACCAAGTTATGCCTAGTCTTGTGCTCCTTTTGTGCAAGTTTGCTGCATTCACTTATTATATAATTAACCATTTCATTTCTGTCTCAACATAACCTGCTCTTACTATTCTGGGGCATATTATCAATTTTTGCTTTAACATAATTGTTCTCGATAGAGGTGCCTGTGGTGTAATGGTTATCGTCGTAGGTAATGGACACGGCGACACGAGTTCAAATTCTGGACAAGACTGATTGCATTTCACATAGCACTAATACCCTTGGGAAAGGTATGAATCCAATTATTCTCCCTCCAGCTATGGGTGAATAGTAGGACAGACTGGGTTTTTGAGCCTTGGTGAGGCAACTAGTCTAGGAGAAGGAATAATCTGAATTCAAACCTGTTAAACTCCACTTAAAAATTGACCTTGTGTCATATCCTGCCCGAGCAGAGGAGTTGGTAAATATGATAATTGTTCTCGATGGCAAGGTTTTGTGTTGCTTTTAGGAGAGTTTCAGTTTCTCTCATCAGTTTTCCCTAACTCAGCCCTATTCTAGTTTTGCCATGAACAATTCTGCCAGTTTGTGGCCTAAACTTCTCATACAGTTGTTTTTCATCTCATTTTTGTTTTTGCTGTTTTTCTGTTTGTTCTTATGTTGCCATTGCTGTTACTGGTTGCTGTAAGTAGTATATTTGTCGCTACCTCCAACCAGACAGGGCCTGACACAAGGTCAATGATTATAGTGGGGATTTAGGGGAGGGGAAAGTCGGTCACGAGCCAAGGCTCAAACCCTGCTGGTCTATGCTGGTCATTGACTCACCTAGTGAAATGTGGGCCTGATGAGCTTTGCTGGTCTTGGACCCAAATCTGGGTCCAGGCACCTATGCTTGCTTACAGCTTAAACTGGACAGCAAGGTCCAGTGCTATATAAGGGGGACAAAGGTGTCAATGTTGTAGTTTGCCCACCCGAAGGTGGCCCAGCCGAAGCCGAGGGCTTTTTGGCTTCAAATTTGCCATTGATTTTGATACCCCATCCAGCGCGAATGCCAGACGGCCCAGCTAAGGCCAGGTAAGTTGTCTTTCTTTGCTCTTTTTCATGTATTTCTCAAGTTCTTTCATTGACACACCAAGGCAATCCTCAATAGAGAGAAGTCCTGCTTCACCTTTTTTTCTTGATACACAGTGTTTATGTAATCTCTCAGGTATAAGGCCTTATGTACAATAATTAATTTCCTTGTCCTTTAGTCCATATGCTTTATTTCTTTCCTCATTCATTTTAAGAATGGTCTTGAGAATCTTATAAAGGGGAACTGTCCAAGTATTTATTCATTTGAAGAGATTATTATTATCAGTCGTATTAATAGTTGATAGAGCTTGTAATACTTGGAAGCCAATTTACTCTGAGGATCCTTATAAAATCTACCATTTCTCTATGCTTATATATATATATATATATATATATGTAACATAAAAAGGCAAAAGCCCTTTACATTTTATACAACTGCAAATATTATTGACTTTCCATCTGGTGCTCATGTTTACCACTTGCATGACGGAATTAAAGTTTTGTTTCTGGGCTCAGGTGCATTTGTGAATGCAAGAAGAAATATACAGTGCAGTTACACTTTCATCTGATATCACCTCACAGTGCTGAAAAAAACCAACAAAGTCTGATAATATTGTAAGGTATTGCTGGGGGACTCTGAGGGTAGTTAATGCCAATTTTTTGTCCCTAAAAACATGCCTGACCCAAGAGTTTTGTATTTATCCAGAATTCATTAATACCTTCAGCAATCACTTTCACCTTTGACTTTTTATTATCTTATTAAAGCCAAAACTTCTCATTTTTCACCACTCCTAGTAACTCTTGAGAAACTAATCATATTTACCCAACCCCTCCGCTCGGGCAGGATATGACACAAGGTCAATTCTTAAGCAGAATTTAACAGGTTTGAATTCAGAGTTTTCCTTCTCCTAGATTAGTTGCCTCACCAAGGCTGAAGAACCTAAATCTGCCCTACTTTTTACCCATAGCTGGAGGGATAATAATTGGATTCATAACTTTCCCAAGGGTATTAGTGCTATGTGAAATGCTATCAGTCTTGTCCAGGATTTGAACTCGTGTCGCCGTGTCCATTACTTATGACAATAACCATTACACCTGACCCACAGTGGTTGTACCCATTAGAGTCCCATTTTTGTTAGCATCTGGTATTTGTATTTGATAAGATGGTGTACAAAAAATCCAACTACACAAAATATGTAAATATGAATGTCTAAAGGCGCTAAATTTTGCCAGTTGATGACAATGCTCCACCACACACAAGCATCAGGACAAGAGAGACAATCAACTAATTTAGATGGACAACTTTACCACATCCTCCATACTCACCAGATTTAGCACCTTCTGACTATTATCTCTTCGGCCACATAAATAAGAGTTTAAGAGATAAACATTATGCTGGTGACAAGGAAGTGAAAACTGCAGTGATAAAGGGGTTCAAAGAACAGTCAATGCAATTTTACAAGGCAATGAGACATGCTCTTATTTGAAGGTGGAACATTGCTATCAAGAGAAACGGTGACTATGTTGAGAAGAAGGGATGTGATCCACAGAGGACCAACTTCATGTTTCTGTGTTGGTAATTATTCTTACACTGGAGAAAAAGCATTACTTTTTGACTCACCCTTGTATATTAGTCTAAGTTTTGATTTTTTATTTTATAAGATTATGCAAGAGTCCTGAATTCCCAGCCATTTTCAAAGATTTACTTTAATCCTCATGTCTCACAGGTCTGGCAGGCATGCAAGGACACTGCTGGAGGAGCAGGGATGAGCTCATAAGTGATGTACTCCTATGGACCCCCACATATGGCCGAGCTAAAGCAGGACGACTAGCTAGAACATACATACAGCAGCTGTGTGAGGATATGGAATATAGCTCAGAAGACCTGCAAGAGGCGATGAACAATAGGGAAAAGTGGCGAGAGAGGGTCAGGGATATCCGTGCTGGTGGTACGACATGATGATGATGACTTTAATCCTTTGCTGTATTTCATCCATTCTTGTCATTGTAAATTCCTCTTAGACTTGGAATGACCAAAACAGTTTCAAAAATAAATTCCAATTAAATTCATCATATTTTGTCTTACTATTTGAACATGTTTATCATGATTAGCTTAGCCTGTAAGTGTCAATCAAAATTTTTAAAGGTTTCTCTTTACAGAGTGCTTGATTCTACATCAATTAAGAACTTTATCAACATTTTTTTTTATATATAAGGATAGTTTATGTGTATTAAAGATATAGAAGTAAAGGATTAATCTATACGATCAACATAATATCATTCTTTAAAGAAAGGAACTCGTAAAATTGGAGGGTATTTTATTTGTGGATGCAATTTAAGATTTGGTAAAAATGATGTGCTTATGCATATCTCAATCTATCTATCTATCTATCTGTGTGTGTGTGTGTGTGTGTGTGTGTGTGTGTGTGTGTGTGCGTGTGTGTGTGTGTCTTTAATTTGGTTTACATATGCATATCTCAATCTATCTATCTATCTATCTGAGTGTGTGTGTGTGTGTGTGTGTGTGTGTGTGTGTGTATGTGCGTGTGTGTGTGTGTGTCTTTAATTTGGTTTACATATGCATATATAAATATATATAAGAGAGCTTTGAGTTTTGCTGGCAAATATTCTACTATATGCATATTTTATCTTCTTTTATTTATATATCCGTGTGTGTAACATCTCTCTCTCTCACTCTCTCTTTCTATATATATATATATATATATATATATGCACACACATACAACATTATCATCT